>LTAE01003384.1:40957-55532 GCA_001647135.1 Pontederia paniculata
CAATCGAATATGATATGAAACTCAATATTGAATCCCCAGATGGTTAGGCAAACCTAAATATATGAATTCTTATAACAGGTAACTCAACTATCTTGCCTTAAACAATTTAGAAAATACCCCGTAACGGGTCTATCCTCAGGAAGATAATCACAAGATGCAATAAGATGTTTTCCTAGACTATTAAACCAACCTTCACGGGTTGACCTAACAGAGCACAAATGAAAACACCCTTAACGGGTCAGATTCATAGGACACGAATTGCAAAGGTATTGACCACACTACACAGTTAATGATCAATTGTTCAAACTAAGAAATCAGGCAAACATGTTCATGAAGAATCAGTTCAATGAAAAGTCTCAAAAGCTATATAAACTCTGGAACAACAATAGTCTCAAAACATAAACTAAACATAAAATATTCATACTAGGATTACTCATCCACCTGACTTCTGCTTTGGTCGTCCACTGTCTCCACCCAGAGTCCTTTGGACGTCCACTCTCAGCCCTGGCAGTCTACTGGTCGTTCACTGTCTCCACCCTCGGCTCTTCGGACGACCATTGCCTTCAACCTCAGATCTTCGGTCGTCCGCTCTTCAACCTCGGGCGACCTCTTCTCTGCTTAGCCAAGACTCCTTCTTCGGCTAAGTCTTCTCAAGGCGTCCACTTCTCTTAGGACCGCCCGTTCTCCATCTTTGGTTTGAAAGGTGTTGCCTTTGGTCGCCCATTTCTCATCGTCGGGCGACTTCTCCCGTTAAGCCCTTTACTCTGGTCATCCTTCCTTTATCTCTGGTCGACCGGTCAACCTCTCATCCTACTTCTCATACATTCTTCTTCAATATCGGTCAACCTTTCTATATTCTTAGGATGACCGTTGCACACATATGCTTCTTCTGAAATGTCTTCCATGTGCATAGGTCGTCCGTTCTTTTAGCTATGGTCGACCTAACAACTTCTGAACCTGAATCAACCTATTATAGAATTCAGTTCAAAAAGTTCATTAGTACAAACTAAGTTCCCTTACAAATTTGTGATCATAAAAACTCTCTCAGGATCCTAGATTTAACAAACATGGCCCGTGTTGGAGGCTGCTAGGTGGCAGTCCGATTTTAATTAAATGAATAATATTTGTAACTCGGGAATTCAAATTCAAACCAAATAGATGAGATTGTTAGTTAGTTTAAATACCATAATTTAAATTAAAAAAGTAGAGTTTGTTTTAAACTAGAGAACCCTCATCCCTATGCCTAGAAATAAGACCGTGGAGAGCCTCCTAATTTTACTCTCTCTCCTAAAGCCCTAGCCGCCAGGTTTTCTCTCTAGGTAAGGTCTCTTGCTCTCATAGGTTTTTCTCCATCTCTTTCTCTCTTCCCTTCTCTGATCCTAGAACTATGCCCAAATCTCTAAGAGAACGTGAAGAAGATCAGGAGCAGTAGAAAAGATCAAGAGAACAATGTTAAAGGCTAAAGATCATCCCTACAAAATTCGGTATGTAATTACGTAGATCCAAATAGATAGGTTTTTCATGATAGATAAATTGCATGCTACGGCTTATGGTATAAGAAGATGATTTCACATGATTATTAGACTGTTTATTGTTTGATTAAATGCCTAGATGAATAAGATATTCGGTTGTTAATATTTTTATGTACAATAACGAATACGGTGGTAGAACACGGACCGCATCGTCTTCGACGCAAACCCGCATTCGTCGTGATGATGACGCACCGTTGTCGCGTGCCAAACACGTCAGTGTGACACGGCTCATTCACCTTGGACACGATTGCATCCTTGACCCAGGAAATCCTAGCACCGTGTGTTCTGATGAACACGGCTACAATGAAGCCCGGAAATGATCCGGATGAGTCAGAACACGGACTACGTCCGCCTTGGACATGGCAGAGTTCTGACTATGTGAAACCCTGGCCCCGCATTATTGAACACGGCTGCATGATTGGATTAATATATTTAATAATAGATTAAATATGTTTAAAATGGCCTGTGTTGTCCGAGCATGGACCGTGTTAGTCGAGAACGAGTAATAGAAAACCCTAAGTATTACGGTCGTGAAAATGGCCTAGGTTGGAAGATGAACACGACCCGCATTGTCCAACGATTCGGCCGATATATTGTATTAATGGAAATGGGATGATGAACACGGCCGCTTGGGTCGTTATGATTAATTTAATGATGAAACGGATGATGACGCACCGCGTCGAAGATCGGGTACGGCCGAAAACATGACGTGTATCCTAAGATATTTATTTTAATAATAAGAAAATGATGTAAAGATGCAACACGGACCGTGTCTTTACCTGACACGGCCCACATCGATGTGCGGAAATGGCCAATGATGAGATTGCAACCAGTTCCGAACACAGACCATGTCCATGGCCGGCATAGCCCATGTCGGCGCTGCTGGGATGATAATGTTGATGTTTATTCTCTAAAGAAGAATAAGGATTAATTATGTGAACAAGATAAAGGGCCATCATGCTTCACCTAATTAAATGTTGAGCTCGCCATATATCATAAAGTTTTGGGAGCACAGTGATGTTTAAGATAGAATATATAGGGCGGCTGCCACCCAGTTCTGATTGCTTGGCTTCTATCCGCCCTGCAACGAAAGGATTTCTCGAGCAACTTATGTTGGTCATGGCTTGTGCACCCCCATTGAGCTATGGCAAGACCTCCAAGACTCATGAGCAATTCAAAGTCACCAAAGCAACCCTCAAAGTCACTAATGGGATAAGTCGAAGATAACAAAGATAACCATTTGGTATAAATATTTCATTTTCATATTGCATTAGAGGAATTAGGGCTATTGATGATGATCATTGATTTATGTTTATTAATGATGATTGAAGATGATGTTTTAAAGATGATGTATGAAAAGTAAGATGATTAATAATGATGATGTAGAGTGATTGATGTTTGGCCATTGCCATAGCTCACTCTTTATGTAAAGCATGCTCAGAGTGATTGATCTTTGGCCCTAGCCATAGCATGCAAAGTTATGAAAGACAACAAAGTTATGAAAGATGTTAAGCTATGAAAGATGCTAAGCTATGAAAGATGCTAAGCTATGAAAGACGAAAGATGATGTTATATAAGATGCTAAGACGATGTAAAATTAAAGATGATGATCAAGATGATAAGATGATAAGTAAGAAATGTAAGAAAGATAAGGAAAGGAATAATTGACCTTTTTATTTTATCGTTAGCTTATTCCTCTTGCTTTTTATTTATCATGTCATGCTTATCTATTGATTGCCTTACATACTGAGCTTCATAAATCATGGACACTTCTCTTCCCTGTATTGGATCCTACAAGTGAGTAGTCTGTAGTACAGGATGCTAGTGGTGCATGCGGCGATTGATGCTCGTAGTGGCTGAATTTGCACATGTCTAGTGATCCTCAGTGTCTCTTCATTTAGTCTTTTCTATTGAATTGTTCTACTTAGACTTTTGAGACCATTTATTTGATGTAAGACTTTCGCATATTTTCCTTATGTTATAGAGAGAGTTTTGGACTCCTTAGTTTTTGTATCTATTATGCATTTTGTTGACCAAGTCATCATAGTGAACTTTTAAGTCAAGATTTATGTATGATATCGTAGCACTCTCGGGAGGGATTCTGCCACATGGCAGGTGGTCTTCTGGGGGCGTAAAGTTAAGGTATCAAAAACAATCGCGCGTGCTCACTTGAACAATGTGGGACTACTCAACGAGAACGTTGAGCCCCCAGTGGCGGAAGAATGTAAGGACCCAAAGCAAAGGCCAAGGGTCTAGTCCCACATGGGTAAAACACGAATGTGGTCATGGGCTTAAAAGTGACCACCCTCTTCACCATTCAAGACGTGTTTTAAATTCGTGCGGGTCATGGGCCCAAAGAGAATAATTTTTTGAATGAGGTCGGTGGCGTTAAAGAATAAGGTATCAGAGCCTAACGTCGGGATACTTTTGGCGTCCCATTGTATAGAGTGTCATGTGCAAAGCATCACGAGCAGTCGCAGCACCAACCAGAAGTAATTTTTCCTCGTAAGGCATAAGCATTGATTTGACATGATTATTTATGATATGTAAAGATGGCTCCAAAACATTCTCTTAGTCATCAAGTTAGGGACAACGCAAATCAAAATGAGGCGCAGAGCGAGGCTAGGAACAATCAGCCCCCGCCAAACCAGACTCAGCAGGCCCCTCCTAACCAAAGTCAACAGGCCCCACCTACTTAGAGCCAACAGGCTTATGCTGTTAATGATACTATCCAACATTTTATGAAGATGTCCCCTCCGTAATTTAAGGATTCTGAGGGTGTGGACAATGTAGAGTGTTGGCTGGATTCCATGGAGGAGACCTTCGCACTGATGCGCTGCTCAGAGGAGATGAAAGTCATGTACGTTGCACATCACCAAAATCATTGTACATTGGTGAAGGATGTCAAGGACTGGTGGAAAACCACCAAAATCACAAAGTTTCCTAACCAAGAAGTTATCCCATGGAAGAGCTTCAAGGAAGTTTTTGAGAAGCGTTACTTCATTGCTTACCAACGCAGCTTGAAGCAGCGAGAATTCCTGGAACTTCAACAAGGAAGCATGATTGTGGAGGAGTATCATAATTCCTTCGTCCAGCTAGAGAAGTACTGCAAGTTTGGACTCGAGGAGCGGGGCAAGATAGACCGTTTCGTCCAAGGTTTGACTCCAGACCTGAGGACTAAGACTCTCGAGGGTAATTGCAAGACCCTCGATGAGGCCTCTGAATTTTTGGAACACATGGAGAAGGATGAAGCTGATCGTCGAAAGGACGCCAGAGGCAAAGCTCCAGTGTAGCAGGTCATCCAGAATCGACCGAGATCGGACCGGCTGCGTCAGCGTCCGGTCAGACGTGACAATCGTTGGGACAACTGCCCTATGTCATATGTCCCTAGAGAGGCACCTCCACCACGTCAGCAGCAGCAGCCCCAAGCACCACAAGGAGGAGCAGTATGCAACCACTGCGGGCGTGAACATACTAGGGAATGTCGCGTGAAGACTGATGCTTGCATCAACTGTGGGAAGCACAGGCACTACATCAGGGATTGCCTTGATCGCAGGAAGGATGACCAGAATCGCAGGGCCAATGCCAACCCTGATATACGTTGCCGAGCTTACAATATGGAGGCAGACCCAGCTCAGTCCAATCATGATGTAATCAGAGCTACTCTCCCTATAGTTGGACTTAGTATTTCTGTTTTATTTGATTCTAGTGCCACCCATTCATTTATTTTCCATGATTGTGCAACTGTCTTGAACCTGTCTGCACTAGACATGAAATACATCATGGACATCATTACTCCTATGGGCACCCTCCATGCCATGAAGTACCTTCCTAATGTACCAGTGACAACAGAGGGGAAGGACTACTCAACATACCTAATAATCATTCCCATGAAGGATTATGATGTCATCTTGGGTATGGAATGGTTGTTCCTACCATGATGCTATACTCTTATGTAAGAAGAAGAAGGTGGTCATCAGCTCTCATAGCAAGCGACAAGCAATGATAAGAGGAAGGACCACAAATGGAAATGCAAGCACAACAACTACTGGAGAGCGGATGCACAAGCTACTTGGCTAGTGTCATCAGCACTGAGCCTAAGGAGAAGGATCCACAGTAGCCGGATGTCATCAGAGAGTACCTGGACATCTTTCCAAAAGACATCTCTCGCTTGCCACCACAAAGAGAAGTGGAGTTAAAGATAGAGTTGTTACCAGGCACAACTCCAATCTCAAAAGCACTCTACACAATGGCACCTGTAGAAATGCAAGAATTGAAGAAGAAACTACAAGAGTTCCTGGACAAGAGTTTTATTAGACCGAGTGCCTCACCTTGGGGCGCTCCGGTCTTGTTCATAAAGAAGAAGGACAGCTCTCTTAGGTTGTGCATCGATTATAGGATGCTCAACAAGGTCACCATCGAGAATAAGTATCCTCTACCAAGGATTGATGACCTTTTCGATCAACTCTTTAAGGCTGCAGTGTTTTCAAAGATCGACCTAAGGAGCGGCTATCACCAACTGAAGGTTGCAGATGAAGATGTGCCCAAGACAACATTCAGATCTAGATACGGACACTGCAAATTTCTGGTGAACGCACCTGCCACATTCATGGATCAGAATAGGGTGTTCATGCCCTACTTGGATCATTTTGTCGTTGTCTTTGTAGATGACATTTTGATCTACTCATTGAGCCCCCTTAAGAGAAAAAAACTGTTCTCTATGATCCAAGACGTAGGTTACTTCTTAGATCTATAGGCCACTACAGATATGTAAGTGGAGGTGGCATACTATCGAAAATTTAAGACACAAAGAGCATCTGAGGATCATATTGGAAACTTTGCAACAACACCAGTTGTATGCAAAGTTATCTAAATGTGAGTTCTGGTTGGACCATATTATGTTCCTCGGGCACATCATGTCAAAGAAAGGGATCTTGGTGCACCCGACAAAGGTTGAACTTGTCTCAAATTGGTCACCACCTAGAAAGATCAGGAAGATTCGTAGCTTCTTGGGACTGACAGGATACTACAGGCGATTCATCAAAGATTTCTCCACGATCGCATCGCCTTTGACAAACTTGACGAAGAAAGGAGTAAAGTTTGTCTGATCCCAGAAGTTTGAACAAAGCTTCCAATAACTAAAGACCCAATTGACGACTACACCAGTACTAACCATTCCATCTGGGAGTGGTGTGTATGTGGTGTAAAGATGTTTGTGGCACAGGTCTTGGTTGTGTGCTCATGCAGCATGGCAAGGTCGTGTGATATGCTTCGAGGCAACTCAAGAAGCATGAAGTTAACTATCCCACACATGACCTGGAGTTGGCAGTAGTGGTTTTCGTCCTAAAGATATGGAGGCACTACCTATATGGCGAAAACTTTGAGGTCTACACAGATCATAAAAGACTAAAGTATATCTTCATGCAAAAAGATCTCAACATGAGACAACACAGATGGATTAAGTGCCTAGCAGACTATGAGATTACAATTGGGTATCACCCAGGGAAGGCCAACTTAGTTGTTTATGCTTTAAACAGGAAGTGGAAAGGAGCTCTTGCCAGCATGAGAGTACACATATGGAACCAGCTGAAGGACATAATTATGTTGAACCCAAGACCTACTAGGATCGATGCTACATTGATAGTTCATCAAGTATAATCATACTTGGTGAACAAAATTATTATCGCCCAAGTAGCTGATCCAGAGTTCGACCACATGCGCAAGAGGTGCAACAATAAAGCTCAAGATTTTGTCATGTCCGTGGATGGAGGGATCAGGTATAGAGGTCACTTATGGGTTCTAAGTGATGCAGCACTTAGGAGGAAGGTGTTGAATGAAGGACACAAGTCGAGTTCGCAATCCACCCGAGGATCACAAAGATGTACAAGGATCTACAAAGGACCTACTGGTGGAACAATATGAAGAAAGAAATTGTTAAATATGTGGTCAGATGTATAGTTTGTCAGCAAGTTAAGATTGAGCACCAGAGGCCTTATGATATGCTTAAGTCCCTGAGTGGACGTGGGAACACATATCGATGGACTTTGTGACCAGCTTACCCAGATCTAAGAGAGGCAACGATGCAATTTGGATAGTTGTGGACAAACTCACTAAGTCTAGACATTTCATTCCCATAAAACGGAAACAATCGGAGGAGAGCCTGATGGACTTATATGTTAGAGAAGTCATCAAGTTGCATGGGATCCCAGTGACTATAGTATCTGACAGATACCCCAGATTTACAGCTAGTGTTTGGAAAGGTTTCCAAGATGCCCTTGGTACCAGGCTAAACTTCAGCACTACATTCCATCCACAGACAAATGGACAATTAGAGAGGATGATCCAGACACTGAAGGACATGCTTAGAGCATGTGCATTGGATTGGCATGGCAGTTGGGACGATCACCTGCCATTCATCGAGTTCGCCTACAACAACAACTATCACTCCAGCATCGGCATGGCCCCGTATGAAGCTCTTTATGGAAGACCCTGTCGATCACCAACGTATTGGAGCAAAGTGGGCAAGCGAAAGACGATAGGCCCAGAGATAATAAAAGAGTATGTTGATTGAGTAGAGTTCATCAAAAGAAGGATGAAGGCTGCACAGAGCAGACAGAGGACATATGCTGTTAAAGGGCGCCGAAAGTAGATTTTTCTTGTGGAAGACAAGGTGATGCTCAAAGTCTCCCTAACGAAAGGCGTCATGAGGTTCAGCAAATGAGGTAAGCTCAGCCCTCGTTATGTACGTCCTTTCGAGGTGCTCGAGCTAATTGGAGAAGCAGCATGTCGACTGGCACTACCCCTTCTTATGGGCAAGTGCACAACGTCTTCCACATCTCCATGCTTAGGAAGTACCAACACGATTTTGCCAACGTCATTAGGATGGAAGATTTCAACCTAAAGGAAGATCTCACCTATGAGGAGCAAACGGTGAAGATCCTAGAGCGTCGCCGACAACGCCAAGGAAATAAGAAGGTGACACTAGTCAAAGTGGCATGCAGCCAACACCGAGAGAGCGAAGAAACTTGGGAGCTAGAATCCGAGATGCACAAGGAATTTCTAGCATTATTTGGTAAGTCTCTAACATCATCTTGAATTCGAGGATGAATTCTATTTTTTAAGAGGTTTATTATGTAACACCACTAACCAACACGGCCTGTGTTGACACAACACGGCCCTTGTTGGGACAGACTAACACAGCTTATGTTGACAGAACATGGCCCATGTTGGAGGTTGCTATGTGGCAGTCCGGGATTAATTAAATTAATAATATTTGTAACTCCGGGATTCAAATTCAAATTAGTTAAATATGAGGATTTATTAGATGAGATTGTTAGATAGTTTAAATACCATAATTTAAATTTTAAAAAAATAGAGTTTGATTTAAACTAGAGAACCCTCATCCCTATGCCTATAAATAAGACCACGGAGAGCCTCATAATTTTATTCTCTCTCCCAAAGCCCTAGCCGCCAGGTTTTCTCTTTAGGTAAGGTCTCTCTCTCTCTCGCTCCTAAGTTTTTCTCCCTCTCTTTCTCTCTTTCCTTCTCTCATCCTAGAACTATGCCCAAATCTCTAGGAGAACGTGAAGGAGATAAGGAGCAGTAGTGAAGATCAAGAGAACGCTGTTAAAGATCGAAGATCAACCCTACAAGATTTGGTATGTAATTAGGAGAATCCCAATAGATAGGTTTCTCATGATAGATAAATTGCATGCTAGGGTTTATGCTAAAAGAAGATGATTTCACATGATTATTAGACTATTTAGTGTATGATTAAATGCCTAGATGAATAAGATATTCAATTGTTAATATTTTTATGTACAATAACGAATACGATGGCGAAACGTGGCCAGGTCCGTCGTGATGATGCCACTTTGTTGGCGCATGCCAGACACGTCAATGTGACACGGCGCGTCCACCCTGGACACGACCGTATCCTTGACCTAGAAACCCTAGTGTCGTCCATTCTGACGAACACGACCGCAACAAAGGCCATAAACGATTTGGATAAGTCACAACACTGACCGTGTTCGCCTTGGACATGATAGCATTCTGACTGTGTGAAACCCTAGCGTCGCGTTGTTGAACACGACTGCATGGTTGGATTAATATATTTAATAATAGATTAAAGATGTATCAAACGGCCTGTGTTGTCCGGCATGGACCGCGTAAGTCGAGAAAGAGTAATAGAAAACTCTAAGTATTATGGTCGTAAAAATGGCTCGGGTTGGAAGATGAACACGAACCATGTGGTCCAACGCGTCGACCGATATTATTGTATTAATAGAAACGGGATGATGAATATGGCCGCTTGGGTCATTATGATTAATTTAATGATGAAACGGATGACGACGCACCGCGTCAAAGATTGGGCACAGCTAAAAACACGGTGCGTGTCCTAAGAGGTTTATTTTAATAATAAGAATATGATGTAAAGATGGAATACAGATAATATCTTTACTAGACACGGCCCGCATCGACGTGCCAAAATGATCGACGATGAGATTGCAACCAATTCTTAACACGGACTGTGTCCGTGGCCGACACGGCCCGTGTCGACGCTGTTAGGATGATAATGTTGATGTTTATTCTCTAATGATGAACAAGGATTAATTATATGGACACGATAAAGGGCCATGATGCTTCACCTAATTAAATTTTGAGGTCGCTATATATCGTTAAGTTTTGAAAGTGTAGTGATGTTTAAGATGAGACAGATAGGATAGTTGCCACCCAGTTTTTATTGTTTGGCTTCTCCCTGCCCTGCAATGAAAGGATTTCTTGAGCATCCTATGTTGGTCATGGCTTGTGCAATTCCATTGACCTATGACGAGACCTCCAAGAGTCATAACCAATTCAAAGTCACCAAAGTAACCCTCAAAGTAACTTCAAAGGCACTATTGGATAGGTCGAAGATAACAAAGATAATCACTTGGTCTAAATATTGCATTTGCATACTGCATTAGAGGAATTAGGGCTATTGATGATGATCATTGATTTATGTTTACTAATGGTGATTGAAGATGATGATTTAAAGATGAAGTATGAAAAGTAAAATGATTAATGATGATGATGTAGAGTGATTGATGTTTGGCCATAGCCATAGCTCACTCTTTATATAAAGCATGCTCAGAGTGATTGACGTTTGACCCTAGACATAGCTCACTCTTGATGCAAAGTTATGAAAGATATTAAGGTATGAAAGATACTAAGCTATAAAAGATGAATGATGATGTTATATAAGATGTTAATACGATGTAAAGTTAAAGATGATGATCAAGATGATAAAGTGATGAGTAAGAAATGTAAGAAAGTTAAGGAAATGAATAATTGACCTTTTGATTTTATCATTAGCTTATTCCTGTTGCTTTATATTTATCATTTATGTTTATCTATTGATTGTCTTACATACTGGGCTTCATAACTCATGGATACTTCTCTTTCCTGTATTGAATCCTACAGGTGACTAATCTGCAGTACATGATGCTGGTGGTGCACGCAAACGACTGATGCTAATGATGCCTGACTATGCACATGTCTAGTGATCCTCATTGTCTCTTCATTTAGTCTTTTCTAATGAATTGTACAAGTTAGACTTTTGAGACCATTTATTTGATGTAAGACTTTTGCATATTTTTCTTATATTATAAAGAGAGTTTTGGACTCCTTAAAGTTATTATCTATTTAATATTTTGTTGATCATGTCATCATAGTTAATTTTTAAGTCAAGATTTATGTATGATATCGTAGCGCTCCTAGAAGAGCATTCTACCACGTGGCGGGTGGTCTTTCTGGGGCGTTACACAAATACTCCTCACTATGTCATTTTTCTTGTTGAGTTGTAGCAATAGAGAGGGCATGACCTAATCACTTGGACCTCATGGTCATACAAACAACAGAGCAAGATAATTTTCGGATGGAAGAGTACAAGGCCAAAGAAAGACCATTTGTACTTTATACTCGAGTTTGAGTGAGAAACGAACTCCAATGGTGGGCTTTGTGGTAGAAAATGTGTCCCACTTTTTAGAGTAATCACGGTAATCTAACTTGACAAATGGGTGGAACTTTATACTTCTCCATTTAATTCTCCTTCTTGTGGGCTTTGTGGTAGAAAAACGAAGTCCAATGGATGGTACTTTATACTTCTCCTTCTTGTCGACTTTCAACAGAAAATGTGTCACAAAGCTTTATTCATGTTGATATATGGTCGTCTAACTTGACAAAATGTCAAATATTAGCTATAAACATCAACCTCAATTCTTAGAAAGCTTTTCACTTGTGATATCATGAACTATATAACTTAATTATTTAAATGCCAGTAAGAAGATGTTACATATTCGTGATCCATTTAATTCTTTAAATACAACGTTACATAGAAAGTATGCAATATAAGAAGTTAAGGATGAAATACCTATGAACAGTTTTTCATGTATTCCTGTTCTCTTAATCAACAATGACTTTTTTCTCCGTAGAAGTTATGGACGAAATTTGTATAGAAGAGTCGTATTTCTTTGTAGACAAAGTTTACTGAAGCGAGAACAACAACTAATTATTCCTACGTCAAATTAACATGGTTAATTTAACGTTTATTGGGTAGAAATATATTTTAATGCATGATCGATCGACTTTATTATTGACTACATCTTATTGACCTCTTCCATAAATATAAAAGGTTGAAATCTTCTTAAAAGGTGAATTTTTTCATAGGTGAAGGTTTCAGATAATACACAATTTATTTTGCATAATAGGAGCATTTTTCGTTCCACATATAGAGTAGAATATATTTTAACATTAATTATTGAGATACAATGAGGCCTTTAAATAAAATAAAATTTGATTTTTTTATATTATATATATTTTCAACCATTAATATTAAAAAACTAATATTTTTTCAAAGATATAACAAATAATGCTTCATATGAGTGAATGTAATGTAGGTCAGATGATTTTTTTATGAGAAAAAGATCGCCCTACTTTTTGCTATATTTTTTCTCAATAAAAAAATATTGACTTTTTGGGATGATTTTTTTTGGGCTCCTATATTGTTATAATTTTATTATGTACAATAATATTAACAATTTTTTAATTATATAAATTAACAACAACTATAGTAATATCATTATTTATTACTTATATAATTTTGATAATATTTATTCACAAAACTTATACATTAATTGAGTATTTTTTACATATTAAAAGTATTCAAAATATTAATAAAATTTTAATTATGTAGGAGGGGATGATTTTTTTAAAATTTAAAAATCAATCTAGATTTTTTCGAATTTAAAAAAACCTAAAAATTTTATGTCGGGTTCAGTCGATTTTCTAATTTTTCGTTTTTTACTTTCTTGCTTACCTCCCGCCTCGTCCCCTAATGCTTCAGATTTCCTATTATCATTTACTTTTAGTAAAATGGAATTAGCATAACCCATAGGATGGATGATATCACAAATGGAGTTTCCTTAGTGGAATTTTGACGTCATCTCATTTGAATGAGATTTGCGGTTTTCATGCTTGTCATCACAACTCTTCTATAAGTAGTAGGAATAGAAATAGAATTGCTGTGCCTACACATATGGTAAGTTTTCTTAGGTCCGAAAGCCAACCATGCTCCTAACGATACCACCTGCGCTCGAGCAAGTCTCCCTCCCACTGCATCAAAATCCTAACGATACCACATGGGTTCCCGTTGTCGACCTGTCAAAATCCGGCGCCGAGTCCCTCATCGTCGGGGCCTGTCAGGAGCTCGGGTTCTTCAAGGTCATCAACCACAAGGTCCCCATGGAGCTCATTGCTAATCTAGAGGCGGAGGCCATACAGTTCTTCTCTTTGCCGGCAGAGGAGAAGGAGCTCGGAGGTCCGGCGTGTCCTTTAGGTTACGGGAGCAAGAACATCGGCTGCAATGGAGACGTAGGTTGGGTGGAGTACCTGCTCTTAGCCGTCGCCTCGGAGCCTGTGTTTGATTCTTCATTGGCCTTCCTATTAGAACCATTGGCGACCTCTTTTAGGTACATGTATTGCGTTACGATTGACGTACTGCCTCTGCGCATCATGTTATAGACACATATATATATATATATATATATATAGTCAACACCTGAGTGCTTTTTATCTTGCAGCTCTGCGTTAAAAGAGTATGCAGTGGCAGTGAAGAAGGTGATATGCTGCATCTTGGAGATGATGGCAAGGGGGCTAAAAATAGATCAAAGGGATTTGTTCAGTAAGCTGGTGATGCAAAAGGAGAGCGACTGCCTGCTCAGGCTCAACCACTACCCTCCATGTTCCCGGCTCCAAGACCACATCAATGGCGGCATTACAGGGTTTGGGGAGCACACCGACCCGCAGATAGTATCGCTGCTCAGATCAAACAGTACTTCGGGACTTCAGGTATCTCTGAGCGATGGGAGCTGGTTCTCGGTCCCTCCGGACGAAGATTCATTCTTCGTTAATGTGGGCGACACTTTACAGGTATACAACATGCAATTTAATTTGTTCTTTGCGTTCTTATTTCAATCAAGTGGGTTTACTTACACTTCCATTAAGGTGAAGATTTAGTAACACTTAGATTGTTGTCGACATCAGATCGACTTGTTACCCCATGTCTCTAGTTGTCAAGTCGTTAACGAGGGACGGGGACAGATCTATTAAGGTGGCCACCATAGAATGTTTTGGGCGACTGGCATTATTAATAAGGGTTAAAACAATAGAGAGTATTTTCACCGAAGAACCAAAAAGAGTATAGATACATTACACACTTTTGATATTACATATGTACATAGAGCATTTAAATACATCTACCTTATCTTATAAAATAAATTGATTTTTTATTCAAAACATGGTCAATAAATATTGACATCTTATTTTGATTTTAAACAGAAAGTATGCATACTCTAAATTTAGTTGTGAAAAATATATTAAACTTGCACAAACATTCATTTTTCTCTAACTAACATGGATAATAGAATAGATACATATTATATATATATATATATATATATATATATATATATATATATATATATATATATATATATATAGACGTA
>LTAE01003384.1:55733-69210 GCA_001647135.1 Pontederia paniculata
ATATATATATATATATATATATATATATATATATATGTATATATATATATATGTTACTATGCCATGTATAAAGAAAATTTAAAACTTGGAGGAGAGGAGGGGTAACCTGATAGATGACTTTTAGGATGTGTTTGATTAGAACTATGTTTGTAACTTTTCTAAAAATGTATATAAGAATATTAAATTTCTATTTTTGATTTGGTTAACATAGTAACTTATTTAAAAATCATATATTTCTTTTTTTATTAAATGAATGAAATCTTATTCTTTCTAAAAAAAGTATCTTAATATTTCAGATTATCATGCATCACGAATTAAAATCCTACTTTTTCAAAAGAATATATCGCCTTCAAAGAAAAAAAATAAGTTATACGAACTTATCTCACTCTTCTAATATCAATACTTTTTTCATCTATAGTCTTTTTCTTTCTCTTTTATCTAATATTATAACTTTTTTCTCTTATTTAATTTCCATTTCGTTCGGCCTCATAATTTTTTCTCTCATATACTACTTAATTTTCTCTTGTCTCTAATAATTCACTTTCTCTCTCCTATAATTAATCTCATATTTTTCTCTCTCTTTTAATTTTCTCTTTTTTTACTTTTATAATATCCCACTTTCTCGCTCCTATAACTCGCTCTTCTCTATTTTTTTTTCATTTTCTGTCTCATGTACTATCTCATTTTGTCTCTCCTATAATCTAATCTCATAATTTTCTCTCTCCTCTAATTTTCTCATTTTTATTCTATGTACTATTATACTTTTTCTCTCCTCTAATATCTCTTTATTTTCTCTTTTTTTTCTTATGCAATATCTTACTTTCTCTCTCCTATAATATTTCATTTTTTTTCTCATATAATCTAATCTTAAAGCTTTCTCTTTCCTCCAATTTTACATTTTTCTCGCCTCTAATATCTCACTTTCTCTCTCCTATAATATGTTTGATAATTTTTTCTCTTATCCAAATTATTATCCTTCCTACTATAGTTATTTTCTCTCTTTTATAATCTTTTTGTTGACGTTTCATTAATATCAAAACTTTCTCTCTCATTATAATTTTCATTTCTCCTCTCCTAAAATCTCACTCTCTCTTCTCTAATATATCATTGTTCTCTCATATAATTCTTTCTTTAATATTATAATTTTCTCTCTTCTCTTATTTTCTTATTTTCTCTCATCTAATCTCATTTTATCTACATATTTTTTCTCCTTTCTTTAATATCCTCATTTTCTCTTTCCTCCAATTTTGCATTTTCCTTTTTCCTATCTTTCTCTATCATATATATCTTCACTTTCTCTCTCATCAAGATACTCACTATTCCTAATCTTCTCCATTTTTTTCACTTTCTCTCAAATGATTCTCACCCTTCTCTAATATTTTGCCTTTTTCAAATAATTTATAAAATAAAATTTATTATGAATATATTCCACGCCCTCGAATTAAATATCATAATATTAAATTTTAAGAATATGATTTCTCATAATCACATCTCATAAAATATTAGTATTTCAAAAATATTATATTTCATTAATCAAACATGCCCTTAATAGCAATTATTTTGTTGCATACAAATGGTGATAGTAACGCCCATTATGGATATAGTACAGTGGTACATCATAGCTAACAGCGTGACAGACAGATAGCCGACTCTTTGTTCTACAGTGGGTGCCTCCGTCTGTCTATAGTGTACAGTAGTACTATATAATTCATAAAGATGTTGTGACGACTGACCAGTAAACTGATAAAAAAAAATTATGAAGCTGTGACTGAGAGATTTCTTTTGGAATGAACCCATGTCCATTTATTTAAGCAACAATTTGCCGCAATAGGTGGTCTCCATTCTGGGGCTTTGAGTGACATCTACTTGATAAGAATGTCTACATGGTTAGCGGTGATAGCAAGATAGACATGGGCGTATATTATTGGTGTGAAATATTCATCATGCATTACCCAGAAAAAAATAATGCAGTTCACCATTAACTATGATATATATACAGTTTTTCACTCTCACTCTCTCCCCTCTCGATCTCTTTCTGTCTCCATGTATGTGTGTTTTGAACCTTTTGGCCACATACACGAATATAGCTGACAATTAATTGTGTCCGTTTATTTCAGGTCCTCACGAATGGGAAATTCCGGAGCGTGAAGCACAGGGTTTTAGTCAATAGCTTCAATCCCAGGGTCTCCATGGTCTACTTTGGAGGACCACCTTCTAGAGAGAAGTTGGCACCTCTAACACTGCTGATGGGAGAAGGAGAGCAGAAGCTTTACAGGGAGTTCACATGGTGCGAGTACAAGCGGTCTGCCTACAAAACTAGGCTGGCTGACAACAGACTCGCCCAGTATGAAATATAGAATGTGTGTGGTGAATCTTGTTTAAATTATTATGCAGAGGGCTTACAAACAGACTTGCCAAGTTTAGTGCACGGACAGTATTCCTTTACCAAATAAGGCACATGGTTTGTCTTAAACAGGCTATACATGTCGATCTATCTGTTAACCAAGTTAAGGTGAAACAGTAATTAGTTTACTGTCTCATCGTTGTATGACCGTCCTTTTCTTTCTGATCTTTTCATTCTTCTTTGCTCGCAACATATTTTTACTTTGATTTCATAACCCCATACACAAATTATTGCATGTATAAGTCATGGCGAGGTAGACCTATTATGTGGTTATAGTATATAGGCACATGGTTTGTAATACCCAGCTCACCATGGGTCCAATACGGACCGTGTCACACTCGAACACATACGGTGTTGGGTGACTGTCGGATTATATACTCCAATTGATTAAATTATTAGAGTTTTATTTGTTTTAAAAATTAGTTGAAAACCTAGAATCTCTTATTAATTGACCCTTAAAGCATGAGTGAAACCTTCATAGGCCATTTTAAATTGACCCTTCGAAGGAGATTGAGGTCAGCATGAACTACAAGAGAACGGAGGCGAAGGCTTTTGAATTAAGAAGATCAAACTACCGGCAAAAAAGAATACCTTCTAAGGTGAATTCTTTTTAGATATAAATTAATGATAGATTAATGCATGCTACATTTCAATTCCTAAATTAGAATAACTTTCAAGATGTTGTACAGGTTCCGGGTTTATGTCAAATCTCGAAACCTTGATTTTAGTTCGGATATGATTGCGTGCATAATTCCATATGAACAACTTAAATTTAATCACTGAAAGTAAAGTCGTTCCAGCTTGATCAGTTGATGACGGACCACATCCCCCTCGGACACGGCACGTGCGTCCATAAGGCTCAAACCCTAGAATCTGTGTCGACTGTGAAACACGACCTATGCAGTATCAAACACGGACGTGTCCCCACCGGACACGCACATAACACCCACAATGTTCATATCGTAGACTCTCATGGATCATGCAACACTTTCTAAGTTCACATCGGACACGGTCAATGTCACCTTAAACATGAAGAAGTTGTGTCCATGTTTATTGATTATTATATATCTAATCAGATTAAATGAAGTTAACAGTCGTCAAAGGATGCTCAGGAACGCTATAGAAGACTGCAACTACAAAGATAATTTCAAAGGTGTGAAGTTAGTTTAACGATCATGACAATCCTTGCTTAACCCAACTCCCTCCAATTCACGATCGTGAACCTCAATTTACGGGCCGTGAAATTCATTATTGTTAAGGAACTTCCACGCTTCTATTTGTAAACTCTAAGGAAACAATAAAAACATATAAATAAGGCCTAAGGGTCATTGGAGAATGTATCATAGAAGGCATGAGAAGAGATTTATCTATTGTGGATAAGAAAAGCTCTAGCGATCATTGTGCGCGAGAAAACAAAAGATATTGGCGACACATCCTCGACCTCTGGGTAATTGACTTTTACTCTTTTGGATGAACTCAAAAGTTATTATCATGTATGTTCTTCTGTTATGGAGTAGTTTAATTTAGGTTTTTGCTGAGTCTAACCACGTAGTTGTGGATCTTTTCTATTGACTTCAATTTCTGGAACTTTTGATAGTATTCATTTTTGTTGCTAATGCTTCTCAGAATTTTGATTTCTATTGCACGAGTTGTGTTTTATCCAAAGGGAAAGAGTCGATTAGTGCATATGAGTACCTTTCTCAGAGATTGATTTAGGTTTCATCTCTACATGAATACTTCAAGTTGGGAGAAATCGAGAGAACCCTCACTTGTGAAGTCATTTAAGAGAAATCGAAAAAACTCTTACATGTCCGCAACAGCAATATTCACAGCCGCAACCGTCATCAACTTGCAACGAGACCGTCACCGAGATACTTACGGATCATAACCCACGTTATGCCCCGTAAGCCTGCATAAGGCATCGACGAAGCTAGCAACCTCATCCGTCATGCCCCACAACATTCATTCACGAGCCACAACATTCATCATCTCGGGCTGTAACACTCCATCATGTCTCGTGACTAGCAACTAACCATGAGACCGCGCCCCTGCCTTGGCTGTTATAGCGCCTCATGCCCCGTAAATCATCATTTCACGACTCGTAACAATCCTTTCACGGCCCGTGATAGTACCATGGCTAGTTCAAGCTGCTTGAAATGCACCAAAGTCCCCAGCCGCCGACACCAGGAGCCTATTATTGAAGAGCAACCTCCATCACTTGCATTAGGCCTTATTCCAATACCACCTAAGAAGCTATTTAAGAAGATGGAGCACCGAGCACGAGGAGATGTCCTCTCCACTCTTCGGCTGACCCAACCAAATTCTCGTAGGACGCCACTATGATGGAGTACAACCTGCACAACTTTATCCTTATGTTGTTCGGGAACATTGGCCTGGAGTTCTTCATCAACCAGTGGTGGCCAACCTTCTCCCCTATTGCGTTCGAGTTCCTTAGTTCGTTCGAGATCAAGAATGCCATCAGGGATAGTTCATCATATTCTTTTTAGCTCTTCAACACCAAGTTCAGCCTCACTCTAGCCGAGTTCAATGTCGTCTACCAGTTCTCAGACAAGGGCTATATGCACATTCCCAAGCAGTTTGACGCCAATGATTTCCGTAGGCTTATCACATGGGTCGATCACCTTAATTATTAGACTACAAAGAGTACGATGATCCATAATCTAGTTTTCGATATGTGCACCAGATCTTATATGATTTTATATGATCTTATCTAACTCTTGTTTTTGGAGAGGCGACAATGACGGGTCGGTAACAGAACCGGAGCTTTTCTTTCTCTATTCATGGCTACCCATACACCTGTGAATATGGGAGCATTTCTAGTGCGTACTTTTCAAAAGAATTCAAGGAAAGACAAGGGGACAATTGTTATCGGGGTACTCATTACCCCAATTGCGCAACACCTCAACCTGGACTTAGGTGATCTCGATTAACTTCATGATACAACTTTTCTGGACCAACTCATAGTCCAAGCGATGACGCTTGGGGGTGTTCGAGTCACAGTATTCCTTTTCAAGGACTCAAACATGGTCCTGTCTTGTTCAAAGATGGAGCGGTTCAACCCCTCCAATGAAGATAACTTGATCATACTATGTTTTGATGAAGCATGGCTGCCATCGATGGTTCCACCTCGCCGAGCACTAGAGCTTGCCGAGCATGACCAATCCTCCTACATGGATGTTAACCAGTCTAGTGTACTAGTTGCTTATGACTTTTCGTCCATGTATTCTATTCTAACTTCCATATAGGGCAACATCAGAGACCACTAGGAGAGGACTGATAACATGGTTCGACACATACATGACTCTCACGTTGACTAGGTGCCCTTAGTTCAACTCCTTCTGAAGGACATGAAGTTTGAATCCAAAGTTGACTGCCTACATGCTTTTGTGTTGTTAAAAGAAAAGTTAATCACTGCACCTATATGTCTAACGTTAGGTTAGTCATTGCCCTTCGAACTGAGGTTTGATGTTAGTGTTGGTGTCACTAGAGCGGTATTGGGGCAACAAAAGGAGAAAGTCTTTCATGTCATATAGTACGCAAGCCACACGTTAAATACTGGCTAATTGAACTACACAACTATCAAAAAAGAATTTTTGGTAGTAATTTTTATATTTGATAAAGTCAATCTAACCTCATTTTCTTTAAAGTTGTAGTATATACAGATCATGCAATGATCCAACATCTGATAACAAAGAAAGATACAAAGCCTCTGCTACTACAATGGGTTCTCCTCTTAAAAGAATTTGACGTCGAGATCAAGAGCAAGAAGGAATAAAAAAACTTTATGGCAGACCACATCTCATGTTTAGAACTATTGTCTGAGTAAGATTAAAAGATCTTATCAATTTAGAGTATTTGTATAGTAAAACATTTTGACAAAATTCCTTGGTTCGCAGGTTTGCTAATTACCTTGGAAGAAGCTGGATGCCAAAAGATTTGTCATGCCAGGGAAAATGGAAGTTCTTTGCAGACTTGAATCTATACATTTGGGAAGATCCCCTCCTATTCAGAATTTGTGTAGACAACATCATCATAGTTGTGTATCCGAAGAAAAGTCTTAGAGCATTCTGCATCACTGCAAGGATAGAGAGGTTGGGGGACACTTCAGACCCAATTGGGCAGCAGCAAAGATCTTGCAATACGGTTTTTATTGGTCGACAATTTTCAAGGATGCACAAGTTTATTGCAAGGCCTGTGACATATATCAGAGAATGGGTACCACCTCTCGTCAATATGCAATGCCTCTTACCAGTTAACATTCTTACTTGTGAATTATTTGATGTTTGGGGAATAGGCTTTATGGGTCATTTTACAAGGTCTATGAACAATGAGTAAATCTTAATGGTAGTGGATTATAATCTTAATGTTAGTGGATTATGTTTTTAAGTGGGTAGAAACAATTTCATCTCCCCCAACTGACACTAGAGTCATCGTCAAATTCTTAAAGAAGAATATTTTCACTCAATTTTGGCACCTCAAGGACCATCATCAGTGATAATGGCACATATTTTTGCAATAGATTGTTTTCCAATATCATGGAAAAATATGGGGTGTCCCACAAGATCAATAGACCTTATCACAGTCATACAAATGGACAAGTTGAAGTTTCCAATAGGAAAATAAAAAGAATCTTGAAAAAAGTGTTAATGCATCAAGGAAAATTGGTCGCTGAAATTGGATGATGCATTATGAGCATATAGGACTACCTTCAAAACTCCAATTGGAATATTCTCATACAAGATAGCATTTGGGAAGACCTGTCATCTCCCGTTAGACCTTAAGTATAAAGCTTATTGGGCAACAAATTCTTTAAATTTTGATATGCAAGCCATTAGAGAAAACATGATACTACAACTCAATAAATTGGATGAGTTTTGCTAATCAGCATATGAGAATGCCAAATAGTACAAAGAAAAAGACAAATGCATTCATGACAAGCACATATTGATGAAAGATCCCATAAAGGCAACAAAGTTCATCTATATGATAGTGGGCTCAAATTGGTCCCAAAGAAATTTAAATCAAGATGGAACGAGTCATTTGTTGTCATTAATTCTTCCTCGTTTGGTGTTATTGAAATTCAACCTCTATCTATAGGAAACATGTTTAAGGTCAATGGACAAAGACCAAAGATATATAATGGAGGGGTTATCAGCTAGGCATGGATCATCCATGCGCCTCAAAAACCCCTAATCTAAAGCTAACGACTATAACTTAGAACTACTCTATCTAAACCCTAACTTTTTTTAGTTGATTTTTTTCTTTTTTAGTTAGATAGTTTTTTTAGTTTAGTTTCATGATTTTTTGTGTGGAGTACAATAGGCTCAAAATACAGGACAATTAACGGGCCATGCAAACTCATGACCATGGTCGCACGGGTGCAAAAACCTACATGATATCTAATGGCCCGTGAATGTTCACTCACGACCACGACCGAATGGGCGCAAAATTGCATCTATGACTTCATGATCGTGAAACTCCATTCACAGATGTAACTGAAGAAGCAATCCACACAAGTCTAACATCCATGAAGATTGATTAATGGCCCATGAGTAGGTATGCATTCATTAGCTAACCTTTAATCTTTGCAGGTTACAGTCGCCAATCTCTGCAGCTTCAACGAGCATGAAGTCTAAGTCTAATGGATATCTATGCACGTTCTCCCATGATCGATGATCATCGAGTGTGAAGCTTATTTAATGGATCGTGAGCAAGTGCTATCCATCAACGGACCCCCCTCGCAACTTATCACCTTCGGATGTTGAGCTGCAACACCACCATTGGTGCGACATCATCACACCAACACATTTTTTGTCACATCCCTTGAGACGAGCTTCATCGACATCAAGATCATTGGACACTTGTTGGCATCAATTCGAGATCACAACAACTTGGAACATTGGTCATCTTGGACATGCGACCGAAGTCGTCATGCCATCGATTAGTTCACAGCTTGTGAAATCCACCCTCGCAGTTGTGAAATCCACCCTCACGAACGTGGAATTGATTCTAACGCCTGGATTATCATTTATCAATTCATGATCGTGAATCTCAATTAATGGGCCATAAAAGTTTGTTGATACCATCATGCCACCTCGGATGTGACTCCCTGTCCGATGCTCTAACCGTCACCCCTCTTGTCGCCCGATACAACATACCGAAGGAAGGAATGCAATCAGGAGGCCCCACCAAATTTCTTATCGATTGTTCTCACCAAATCATCCCTCACAATGAGGAACAAAGAAAGAGAGAGGAGCTCTACAAGGAATGCAAGCTCACGGCCAAGCAATTCTCTCATGATGCGACTATGATTAAGTTTAATATGTGGGACGATGCACATCACGTTGGAGTTCCTCGCCTTTGTATTTAATTGCCATCTCGGATGGGCGACCAAGTTCAGGCTTTTTGATCACGGGTTCGCCCTTTGCTTGGTAGAATTTAAAGATATATATCTCTCTGCCAATGAAGGGCCAATGCACATGCTGTTTGACTTTTCTAAAAAGGATTTCTAGAAGACCAATATTAGGGAGGGACACTTGAATTATTTGTTGGCTAAAAGCAAAAACATTCAAAACTCAATTTTTCACTATGTGCATCGTATCTTATCTTGTTCTTTATTCAAGAGGGGTGACAATGAGAGGGTTGTAAATTCAACTGAGTTGTTCTTCCTCGACATTATGGTCCAGGGTAAGAAAATTAATGTGTGGGCCTTCTTGGCATGACACCTTATGAGGTTCACCAAGAAGTGGAAAAATTGTTGTAGAGGGACTTATAACTCCAATTGCAAACTATTGTTGCTTGAATATGAACGATCATAGGAGAGAGAGCATTACACATGAGTTCCTCAATCTCAACACAGTCCAACAGATGAAGCTGGTAGATATGGTGCGGGGAGTCTAGGTCTTTGTTTTCAGGAATAGTTTGAGACTCTCCTAGTGACAGAGATCAATCACTTCATAGTGTCCAACTATGCAAGTTTTTCTTGCTTCTTTGTCATTGAGGTTGCTTTGCTGATCAAGTTGTGCAGAAAAGTTTTTTTTTTCTTTTAGAAAAATTCACACAATTAAATGAGAAGCTAAAGTATATAAAAAAATTCATTGTTCAAGTTCGAATACTAGTCATTTTGTAAACAATATAGTCCATCTCTAATATGGTTCATGTTGAAGTGACATGATCCATGAGGTGACGTGAACCATATGATGTGCACAAAAAAATATTTTGATAGTCAATTAGGACCTACATAATCTCATAGTTCAACAAAAAATAATAATAAACTCAAATAAATCAAAACAAGATAAGAAGAATAAAATCAAAATCAGTCCCTGATAATGAAACCAAAAATTGATGTGAAATGTTTATAGCTTAATTGCTACTAAGTGTATTAATTGTATCAAGTAATAAAAAGATGTGTAGAGTGTTGAACCCATAATGATTAATTAATTTTATCTTGTAATTTAGATTGCTATTTGAGATGAAAAGGAAATTGATTTTAAAAGATAGAAATGAAATCAATTAAGAAACACATGCTTTGATTTAAGAGAATTGAAATTATGGAGTTGAATCAATAAATAACTTGATCTAAACTGTTATGATGAAAAGGTCATTTCAGATATAAGACTCTAATTCAATAACCTTACTACATTGAATGTTGATTAGATTAAAAAAGTTCAATTTGAATCAACTCTAATCTATTAAAAAAGAAGACGCTTTGATGAAGCAAACATCTATTAGTGACACCTAACTGAGTGGTTGATCAATAAATCATAATTTTCAACTTGAATAACTGTAGTAGGATATGCACTGAATAGAAAACAACCTGAGTTAATATCAATATGGTTCGCATTGAGTAGGGCATAGTTCGTGTCATAAGTAAATCAATTGGGTTAAAAATGACCAACACAACCCACGATCAAGAGAACATGGTCTGTGTTGTTTGCTATTCGAATACCAATTAATTAAATGGAAAGATATCACAAAAATAATTTATAATTCCACACCAGTAGTACCAAAAAAAATAAAGCTAATACGAAGATTCTTGTAAATAAAAATACTAAAGAATACAAAGCATGTTCATAAGAATTCAAAATAGAAGCTAATATAAAGATCAACGGGGTCAACTAATCTTCCCTTAACAAGAGATTTACTCCATAGTAGACGAACTACATGAAGGAAATAATAAACAATAACCTAAACACTAAAAACTAAAGGCAAACTCTTTGGTCGAACGTTCATTCTTCTCTTGATCTTAAAATTGGTCAAAACTTTTCTCTTCTTCTCAGCATGAAAACTCTTGAGATAAAAAAAATATGAGAGATAATCCAAAATTACTTTCTAGAATTTCATACATGCCAATTATAGGGTATAATAAAACCTAGGTATTTGCATCCATTGGTTGAAATGTTAATTGCTTGGGTATTAACAAGTAGTAAATATCATCTATGATATCCAAACTACCATAATTTTAAGAGAATTTTTTTTATCTTCATTCCCCAAATAATTGGTTTGGATGTTGAACATTGGCTGTGTTCAATGGCACGTGGCCTATGTTTTTGGAGAAACTTGTGAGAGAATGCAACCTGTGTTACTATTGGTGTAACCGATATTGTCATGGAAAGTTCTAAGAAAATTTGACTCGTGTTGTTAGGGACGTGGGTTCTTGTTGTAATGATTTCTCTTGATGACTAATTTCACCTTAATATTTCAATCCAATCATTTCTAACCACTTTAAAGATCCAACTCTTATGTCCTGAAAATAAATAAGGAAAACTAGGATAGTTTACAACTCAAAAGACATATAAAAAAAATAATATTAATATGATTTGTGCAATGATCAAAACTATAAAAATATCATAATGACATGTAAAATATATGTTTATTTTTTCTCACATCATCCAACCCCTTATTTTTCCACTATTTGGTGTTAGAACCCACATCAAATTTGCTCTCACCAATAATAAACTAACATCCATGCCCAAAACCAAAGGAGCACAACTTGCTCTTATCTGCACCAAGTCCAAATTTGTATATAAAAAAAATTCAGTCAAAATTCGAATATTATATATATATACATATATATATATATATATATATATATATATATATATATATATATATGTATATATAGCATAAAAATATTCCAATGCAATCCATGGTTGTTCGACAAACTCTTCTTCCACTAACTTCATCTTAAATGAAAATAGTAGATTGTATTCATGGCTTGTTGTATCTGAGAGTGATTAATGGTTGTGACCTATTCTTTTGTTTGAGGATTCCTAATTCTAATGAGTGGTTGTGTCATTTAGTCAAGGATCGTTTCAATTACAAATGTGCAATTAATAAATTGGATGGTGTTGAGTGTAAAATAATAATCTCATAGCATGTCACTGATTCTTGTTATTCCAATTTCCTTAAAAAGGATATTTCTGAGGTATAATTCACATAAACCTCATATTTTAATTTATTCTGAAATGTTCATAAAAAATTAAGAAATATGATCATGTTCTACTTTATTTCTCAATTCTCAACTGCCTTGATGATGTTAAGTTTAAAGTTCATAACTTTTAAACTACTTAGAGTAATCAAATTATTCCAATTTTTAGTGATCATAGTGTTAGAGGTTGAACCCATATATATTTTAGACTTTTATTCTCTATAGGATGTTTTCACAAAATTTTGATATATGATTATATTTTGTTTCATCTATGTATCTTAATAGATCATTTGATGTACAATGCAAAAATCATATCCTTTGTTATGTGTAATCTTTGATGGTATTTTCAGTTTGTCCTGAAAGTCCGAGATCCTTTCGATGTGATCCGATCAATTGCATAAGCCCTCGGTAGCAATGGAACTGGGGCAGAAAAGACTTTTTTTCTATTATATTAGTCTTAGTAGTGAGTACACTTGTAACAATCTGTGAGTTATAAATATCATGGATTTGTTTTAAATATACTATTTATGCTAGAATTTATAATTTATTTTAGGCATCACAAAAAATAACAAGAGTGACTTTGTATCACTTATTCATAATTTTTCATATGCAACTCTAACTAATATGATTCCAAAGTCTATGGAAAGTAGACTCAAAGAGGATACGGGAAAAGGATATTAAAATTTTCTGAAGGAGCCTAAGGTACTAAATAAAGCATATAAAGTTTTAGATAGAGATTTACTTTCGGCTTGGGTGTGTTCCATCCATAGGTAACATGGGTTTGATGTACTCCATAGTTAGTAGAAATTAGCGACTGAAGGGATATAATCAATCTATGGTTATGATGAAGAATTATGCAGAAACATATTAGTATATAAATGCCACATCCTCCATGTCTTGGTTGCTATTTGAATGAATGGACATGATTCCTTGTGATGCAAGAAAATATGTATACCAGACATGTCACTTAGTTTATATTTTGTAGTTTTGATCATTTCACACATCACTTTTAGTGTCTATTTAATTGAATTTCTTTTGGATCATAAACTACCCAAGTGTCTGATGAAGAGAAATCAACATGCAACCATGGACCATGTTCATCATCGAACTTGGCCATGTTCAAAAGGTATTATGATAAAAATATCACATAGAATAACATGGGTCATGTTAAGTCAATTGGAGGTATCTCAGTACCGAAACAATTGTTTCCTCCAGAACATGCATTGTATCCAATGTTGGTTCCAATATTAGTTTAACCGACATACAACATAGACCATTTTCACCTTGATGTCGGTCATGTTATGTCACATGTATGGTTATTTGATCATCGATAAACGATAATTGATGACATGAAATTCACTCACCATTTTCATATGCTAAAGTTATACGTTTTCATGAAATCATGCATCATTTACATATATTGTCACACCTTTTTACTACTTTTGCATCATTTGACATTCCCTGGACATAAATACATATTTTTCGCTCAAAAGACTCTTTTGAATAAGGATTTGAATGATTAATGCTTGATTTCTCCTGTAGGAATTTATCCAAAGCCAAATGACATGTGTGCTGGAAACTAGACCTGGGGGTACCTGCACACCACTAGCTGCCAAATAATG
>LTAE01003385.1:4620-35510 GCA_001647135.1 Pontederia paniculata
GATTAATTAATTGACCACAAAGTCATATGAACACATTAATGTGATAAGATCTAAGATTGCGAAAGAAATTCATATTAAATTACTGATACTAATACAGAGTTTCATGTATCTTATTTATGTCTTGTTACTGTTCCAGGGCAGAAACACAATTCTGATGTTGTTCCAGGATATATTGATCATATCTATGTTCTAATGCTATTTTAGGATATGACCCGCCCCTTTTGGGCGTTGGTCGTGATTAGTGCACCAACCACTAGCAGTCAGTGTACCTGAAAGACTCATGAGAGATTAATTAATTGACCACAAAGTCATATGAACACATTAATGTGATAAGATCTAAGATTGCGAAAGAAATTCATATTAAATTACTGATACTAATACAGAGTTTCATGTATCTTATTTATGTCTTGTTACTGTTCCAGGGCAGAAACACAATTCTGATGTTGTTCCAGGATATATTGATCATATCTATGTTCTAATGCTATTTTAGGATATGAGATACAATCCTGATGTTGTTACAGGATATGATTCATGATTTGAAGTGTATGGAATCACTCAACTTTAGTAAAATTATTGTATAAGTCAATCAACTTTGGTCTTCAACGTTCAAGTCACTCAACTTAGAGTATTTCAATATTTAAGTCACTACTTCATTAAAATTTTAAATGATGCCACTTGTTCAATGACATGCCATTTAATTCAAAATAGTTCACCCAAATATTATTTTGTTTTTGACAAAATATATTAGATTGCACTTAGGATAAGATGTTCATACTTCTCATAATTTGATAACATAGATGTGATCATTGTTTTAACTGTTGAATATTAGCATAGGAAATTTAACTTCTAGATGAATATAAAATATTTAAAATAATACAAAGTTATTTTTACTCACAATTTAATCAAAACACCTAAAGTTTATTAAAGATGAAAGTGGCACAAGTCAGATTACTTTTTTACATTAAAAAATCACTTGACATTTTTAGGAATTCTTTTTAATTCAGTCAATCTTATTTATTCTTTTGAGGCCATAAAAGTTGATTAAATTTATATTTATGATACTATTAAATAATAATTATTTAATTAGTCCAAAAAATTAAGGTACATAATTTAACATCATCATTTATAGCTTATCTAATTTACTCAAAAAACTTGTATTGACATCATTTACAAGTTAATTGAGTGAATATATATATATATATATATATATATTCAATAATAATAATATATATATTAAATAATAATATATTTTAAATAATTTTAATTATATAGAGTTCCATTAGGTCCCTCGACGAACTTTTTCATTTAACAACTGCATGAATTTTTTTAGACACAAAAAAACTTATTCTTATGTATTTAGGTTTTCAATTTTTAAAAAATAATTATTATATTAAAATAATAATAATTATATTATTAGGTAATTATTATATTGTCTAGAATTTTAGGTACTCTAGACATCAAAGAAATTTATTTTTTCACGAAGTCGCCGCTCGTCAATCCGACTGCTCCTCCACTAAGACATAATTTGAAAGTTAGATTCTTACATGAAAAATGACCACATCTATGCTATCAAATTGCGAGAAGCATAAAAGGGCAATTTAATAAGTTTTATCAAAAAATAAAATAATATTTTGATGACCTATATGTCATTGAAGATGTGACACCAATTAAAAATTTAATAAAATATGACTTAAATATTGTTATACTCTAAGTTGAATGATCTGAATGTTAAAAATCGAAGTTAAGTAACTTATATAATAATTTTATCAAAATTGAGTGATCTCAATCACTTACAAATCTTATAATTCATTTTCATTTTATCTGTGTTTTGATATTGTTCTGAGATAAAATGCTCATGCTCCGGTCCATTCCCAAAAACCCTAGGTTTTTGAGCGGTTGAAAAAAAAAATTAAAACCTCCGACCCTTCTCTCTTTTCTCTCTCTCAATTTTTCTCCCGCGTGTCCTTTTTTTCTCTCCGGCCGGCGACGTTCTCTCCTCCGACGGCGGTGACAAACGGTGGCGACAAGGTAAACTGCGATCTACTTTTCGCGCTCGCACGCCTTCTCTCCTTACCGATCTCCTCTCTCTCCGCCTTCTTTCCTCTCTCTCTTCTCCGGCGACAGGCGCGGCAGCGGGCATCGGAGTCGCGAGCGACCCTGCAGCAGACGCGCGCCTGTTGCAGGATCGCGGGCGACCCCGCGCTATCCTGCGCGCCTGCTGCAGGTCGCGCGCGACCCTGCATCAGGGTCGCGCCGCCGCGCCCGCGCACTCTGCGTCCTGCTTCAGTGCGCGGGCGCGCTCTGCTTCAGGGCCAGCGAATCTTGTGGGGTTAGCTCAAAATAAAGGCATCATATTTGAGCTATGGAGGACAGTTGCTTTCGTCCTTGTTTTAACCTTTTACTTTGATGTCCGATCTGACAACATAACTCTATGTAGCATCATCTTTGCACCGCCCTCAAATTAGCAGTCACGAGGAGAATAAGAAGAGGAGGAGGAGAAGAAGGGTCAGCGATGTGGGGCGCTTTCGGTGGGACGAGGGTGCTTGAAATCGTCCGGCGGAACAACTCGGCGGGTCTTCTCTGGAAGAAGATCAAGCTCACCACCACCCGCAAGAATAACGCCAAGAAGCGCCTCCGCCGTGTCTGGCAGGTTTTTGCATCTAATTTCCTTTAGTTTTGGGATCTTGTTCTTGTTGTCTTTAATTGTTGATGTATGTGGCTTTGATTTTGGAATGCAAGGAACAAGGAGCCACCTTGATGCATCTTCTCGCGGTCCAATGCTGAATATTACTTTTATTTTGGGAATGTAGTGGTTGAGTTGGATCCCTTTAGTTAGCATAACACGCTTGTAGCGTAGGATGAATGAGTAATAACTGGTGTGTTTGAACATGTGGATTGCCATCAAAGTGTTGTTGTTTTCCCCTTTAGAAAAAGCCATAACTAAGCATAAAGGAACCATCTTTTTGCTTGTTATTATAGTTAGGCCTGCTCTGCATTTCGTACTATTTTTTTGTGATTATGTTTATGTTGATTGCTATTTAACATAAGACCCATGTTGTAGTTGCCTGTAGCTTTCTTAAATTCTGAGAATAGCTCAAAAAGGCAACTTGTTCTAGCAATGAATTTTCTGGCTTTTGTTCATTGAAATATAAGGATTCAATTATGCTCAGGTTTGTCTAATTAGGTTGAGTTGCAAAATTTGTTCATGGAGGTCGATTAACATTTTGGAAGTTTATGTCCATTGAAATTTAGAATTGCTTCATTAAGGTTGACAATCTTAGAAGAGGATACCTTTGCATAGTTGGAAAATTGATAATCGATATCCATATGGCTTAATAGTTTTTTGTTTGTTCAAACTAATAAGTCCATATGATTAACCTCTCCAAAAAAAGTCCATATGATACTTAATTACATGTGTATAACAAGTAGGGTTACATACTATCCCACTCCCATGATAAATACCATACTGTAAGCTTTACACGAGTATTAGCTCATCAAGATATTAGCTTTGTTTATGTTGTTGCTTAGATCTTGTAGGGTGTCTAAGATACTAAAATATGTTTATTAGATTACCTAAGGCTGAGTACTGAGAAATGGTTCTCTTCATGGTTCATTTGCTCACTTGGTGATTGAGAGGCCTCCAATTTGAGCTCCTTGTGTGTCTGATCTTGGGTCTAATATGCATAGTAACAGATGAACCTCAAACATTCTAGCTGCTTTTCCTTTTTGGGATTGGAATTTCTTGATAGTTGAGCTGAATATTTCAATATAAATAATATGATATTATAGTATCAAAGCATCAACTTTATTTAGCATAATCCTATTTATCATTCATCTTCCCCTTGTACAATTTCCTTTGTTTTTTTTTCAAATGATTGATTTCCTATAGAATGATGTGAAGGATGTCAACGCTCATTCAAATGGATATATTGGCAGTTAACTGGTTTTTTGTAATCTTTATTATACCGCAAACCATCAAAGTTGGGCCTGAGACACTTTGTCTGAAAAGGCATCATATCATGGGCTGCCTTTTTGGCCAAGGAAAATCTCACTTGGCCTTATCATCCACACTTGGAGGCTAATCCTAACTCAAAAATCCTCTCGTGCTGACACAACACTCTTGTGCTGTCGCGTCGCGCCACGCGGCGCATCAGTGCATCACGCCAAAGGGCGTGCTGCCTCGTCGCGCCATGTGGTGGCTTAGTAGTGCGCCACATGGCGCGCGCGTCAACGACAATGTGCTGTCGTGTCACTTGGCAGCGCGGCCTCTGCCTGCAACAGAGCGACGCGACATCGCGCGTCGTGCTGTCATGTCGCTTTGTTGCGGGCAGGCTCGAGGCTGGCACTGTGACATGACAGCACGAGTGCCGCGGCGAAATAAAGACGCGTGTTAGGGGCGTGCCGTCTCGGACGGGCCCGGGCTACCGGGTTTTGTGTTGTGTCGGGCCCAAACTTTAAATGGGCAGGCACGACATGGGATGGCCCGGGTATGACGTGGATGTTGTGCCCGGACTGTGCCCGTACCGGGCCGAGCCGGCACGCCTAGAACGCCAGCACTCGTGCCGGGCCAGGGTCAGCTGGCCCGGCACGAGGCCCATCTCTACTCTGGTCACTGCCAACACTGCAAAGTTCTCCCAATGTCCATGCAATTTCTACTTTGCAGGTCCTTTGGCTCAACAATCGCCTTTATTCAATATGTCGTTATTCAAACTGCTCCTTGCCTTTGCTGCAACTCGCCCAAACATCCAAAGCATTTTTCTACGAACCCACAGCAAAGCAGGCACCATAAATCTCGAATCCATCCAACTATGTGCTGCATGTTTGCACAACATCCCACGCATTGCACATCCATACTGGCCCTCTGTACCTCATGCTCTCACTGCACATGCCTGCATGGATGATATGGCCTGTTGTTATGGGATGTTATGATGCTTTATGTTTTGCATGCAGATAAAGCTATTTATCAATTTCATTCGGCGTGTTCTAACAAGGATCTTGAGAAGATTGAACTAGTACTTGACATAAAACTTGCATCAAAGTGTAAAACTCCAATGATGTTCAGCTTTTATACCTCATGGCAAATCTATTATTGCAATGCATTTGCATTGCAAGTCAAATGAAGAACTCGACAAAGTTCATGACATGTATTTGTGTAAGTTACTAAGCTTAGTTTGAAAGGCACACCTGATGCTAGATGAGTAAAAAACTGAATTCAACTTAAAGGAGTGATTTCTGTACTCACTTGAGAGGATTTAAGTAGTCTCTATGATAACACATGAAATGCAACCCTTTATGATTGAGTTACATTGGGGTTAGCTTGATATGGCTATATTAGACAATTATGCAAAATGCAAGGAGCAGTATGTAACAAAGATGCATATGTAGCATGGATATTGGTTATTGGATATAATCTCGTATTTGAACTGAACAATATTAAATTCTCTAGAACCACGATACAAGTATGTAGTGAGGATTTGTTCTGCATCTTCATCAAGCCTATCTAAAAATATGAGTCCAATGGTTGACATTCAGCAGCCACGTGGTCTATTTAGCTACAACGTAGACACACCATTTTTTGGGAGAGTTGTGTTACTTGAAAAATTGTACACCACATTTCTTTTTTGTTGAGCGAGTGAGAGGTCAAATAGATTTTTGACTGTTTGAGTTGTATGCTATGGTTTTTTGGATTCCACATTTGTATATTCTTATATTTCACTTTTGATGCTACCAGATGACCAAACTTGGTAGCCATCTTTTCCTCCCTCAAAAAGAAAACAAAGGAGTCCATACAACACAGCATACAGATTCCAGTAACTTAACTAATGCCAGGCTGTCTCTCCAAATAACTTTTATTATTTATTTAACCTCATAAATTGCATATGTATTTACTTTTGAGTTATACATCTTTTACATGTTATTGATATTAGTTACAAGGAATAAAATGGGAACAATTTATAGTTTTGGGTACACGAGAATAATTTTATTTTAACGAAAGCAATTGGCTCAGGCAGGTTCCTCTCAAAAAAAATTGGGTCAGGCAGGGGGAGTCATGGATCACAATTCTAATGTACAAAAAGAGTGATGTTAGTAACACCTAGCTGTTAGCTACATTGAAGTTTTTGCATGTGGAATATGCATATTATTTAAGCCGTCCTTGTTGATAAATTTGACAGTATATATTGTTTTTGCATGTTTTATTTAGCAGGCATGATGATGTCCGTTTTCTAGTAATATGAAAATTTCATGATTCAGCTCCAGTTCATTCTATGTCGAGAAAAAAAATAGCATCTACATTGTATTTGTCTATAAATTTTACTTCCATGTAGTTTCCTTGTAAACAAGGTAATTTAGTGACTCAATAGTCAATACGTTGCAGAATGAAGCAGTTTTGCGGGCATGCGCCACACCACCAGAAGCAGCTTCTGGAAGTAGCGGTTCTGCAGTCGAGGGAACACATTAAGCCTATTGACCAGAATTTAAGAAGTTATTACTTGGCTTGATCCACAATTTGCGCCTAGAATCCGCTTAAGTAAAAAAAAAAGGTTGTAGCCAAACATTTGTAGCCCGAAGTCACTTGGAACACTTGATTGTGGTGGTACTTTACTAGTTTTTTTGGGTAATGCTGCAAGATTCATCACAATGTATAAGTTTTGCAAACTTTAATTACGAGCTCCAATGTGCATCATTTATTTTTTCTCCAAATCTTCTTTCATTTTCCTTGAGATTCTCATAAATATGATGACATTGGCACTTATGAGGCAACTGAACAGAGGTGCAAGGTTGGGAGTCCTTTGTGATGGAGAGGCTTTCATAAAGACAGGAGGAGGTGGAATTTGGGCTCCTGCTGCATTAGTCCTACTTTCTGTTCAGGGCAAAATTAATTTTTGCCTTTGTTTTTGGTATTGCCTCTGTGTCTTTGATTACAGGGGAGGGCATCTTTATGTGATGTTTCACATGCTGGGTGACCACACAATTCCAACTGCCGTGAGCCCACTCTGTCCTTGCAAAGTTTCAGACCACCCATTCACTCTTCAACTTTCAACAGCATTTTTAAATACTTGCATGATAATGATGATGATGATGATGTATTTTATGTTGCTTCCTTGCTCTTCTCAAATTGTCCCTCCAACTAAGCGTTATTAATTCTTAAATTAACCACTTTGATCCACTGTGCCGATGGGCCCCTTCAACCTTGTGATCAGTGACGAAGAGAAAACCAGGGCGGCAAGCCAATGCTTTCATTCTTGTCTTGGATGAGTTGAAATCTGTAGCCCTTTGCTCTGTTTTCTATCCTTAAACACCTTTGACAAATAACATGATGAGGACTTGGAAGCACCAGCTTGATTGGTGTTTTGTGCTTATGTTTCACTTCTTTCTTTAATGGTGCTTCATATTACAATATAATTTTGCTAAGTATTGGTGTCTATTTGGGCCATACATGTTTAGGAATTCCTCCCAGGACATGTTACTTTTTAATAATAAATTGGTGTTAAATTTTGACCAAAATTAGTCAGTAGAATATCCTGGGCATGTCCATAAACTTGTTTTTTGTGAACTGCCGTGAAAAGGTTATTCATATAGTGTGCACTTTGAGCTTCCTTTCTGGATGTATTATTCATCTTTAATATGAATCGATGTCGAATTGCGACCATACTTGAATGAGTATAATATTACCAGCACGCAATAAAAAGTAGTTCTTTATTTCCTGCTTAAACTTGTCGACCGTGGATTTCATGAACTACTAATACTTCGTTCAAGTCTTGCTTATTTTAAGTTTCCTTCCGAGATGTGCTCATCGTAAACATAATAACGACTAAAAGTGTCCTACGCAGTTGTATTATCCCATGCAATAATCTGCATCTAAAACAAAGCTCAAAAACCTGTTCCAAGTACAAATGTAAAAGGAACAATTAATAAACAACCAATTGTCTGTATATTTTCTATCAAGATTTCAATCAATGTCGAAACGTCTTCCGATCTTTTTTTTTTTGGATTCACGATCGTGAAACCCATCGAGAGGCTACTAGTATCCGATTAATTTAATATTCAGACGAGAGCGACAAGACAAATTCTGATCAAGATGACGACTTTGGAGCTCGAACTCGGGCTACTAGCTCTCTTGTCTTTCAATTCTGAACACAGACTCGCTATCATTTGTGTCAATCAATCTTTGTTAAAGGTCTTCCGATCTTAACACCGTAGGATGTTTACTGTTCTTGTAAGATTTTTGTCAGAGGTTTATGGTTTTGGTTAAGATTCCGACAGACAGGAGAATCTTGATTCGATGATAAATTCCCATGTGCAGATTCCAACAGGAGGAGGAGGAGGAGACTATCATTTGGGCGTAGGGACGCCATGACTGCAGCTCAGAAAGGACTTTTTATGGCCAGGAAGGGGTCAAAGGGAGGAGGGGGAGCTGTCATTGTATTCGGATAGAAAACATAACAATTCATAATTGTTCATGAATAGGTTGTGTCGTGAACGAACTCCCAAAAGCTTTTTAGTTGGTCTCTTCGATGATGATGATGATGATGATGATGATATCAATTGATCCAATTTCACAAGAAACATTGGTCGGCCGCAGAGTGCTTTTGGGTTGCATTGTCATGGAGAGCACGTAATTAACAGAAGCTTCATAATAATTAAGCTCGTAGAGCAATCAACGAGGACTTCTTTTGGTACTAGTTTTCATGTAGTATTTGTTAATGTTATTCTTCTTCTTACACCAAGCTACATGCATTATTAACTACATGCTATTTTATTTTGTTATCTGTCCTTGGCTGCCTGCAATTCCTTGTTCTTATCTGCGTCCTACACTTCTGTTTCACGTTCCTGTGTCCCCCCTCGAAAGAAAAAAAAAATGCCAAACCCACTTCAATCAGCATATGAACACAGAACAGAGAAGAAAATTTGTAAGAGAGAGATTTCAAATACTATACTTTTATTGACAATAAACTTCGCCCATAAAATCTTTTGCTATATTTGGTTCTTAATAAGATCATCAACTCAATTATTATTCTCAAATAGAAGTGAAACTCTTAATGATTTCAAATAACAGTACGTCAGTCTGTCCTCGTCGTCGGGAACTAAGTCACGTGGATTTAGAACTCTATGTCACAACTCAAATGCTTTAAATAAGGAACAACATCAAATGACAAACTTTTGCTCTTTTGTCATGCACATCAATGCGTGAGTATTTGGTCTCTTTTATAGTGCAAGGTGAAGGAGAGAAGTCACGTGCATTATGACATGAATGTCATTTGGTCTCCCAAGATTAATGCATGATCATTGAGTCATTGCATGTCATTTGGTCTCCCATGGTCAATGCATGACCCTTGAGTCATTGCATGTGCATGCACATCAATGAATGATCCTTGGATCATTGTATACACTCACTTCAACAATCAGTATATGAACACAGAACTGAGAAAAGAAAATGTAAGAAAGAGACTTCAAGCACTATAATTCTATTAGCAATAAACTTCGCCCATAAAATATTTTACGATCTTTGATTCTCAAATAGTGGGATAAAGTTTTGTTGTTGTTGTTGTTGATTCTCAAATAGAAGTGAAACTTTTAATGATACAATTAAGTCAATTTTTCGGTTTTACGAAGAAAGTCGTAACTATTACCGGACAAAATTTAAGTCGAGAGGAAAATTAACCTCTCCTAAGTTTGTGTTAGTTGCATATATGAACTCAAGTCCTGTTATATACATAAGTTCAGAGTTGTGTTTCAGAGATATTGAGAGCATTTTATTTCTTACATAAACAACCTTTTTTCTCTGCTATTAAATGTAAAAAAAAAGTGGTGCATTTAAGATGTGTGCTGTTTATTTTAGATATTCCTTACTTTTCATCAAGATAACTTGGATTAAATAATTATAGTGCAAGCTTGATGGTAGACCTGCAATTAGCCATTATAATAATTGTCAGAGATGGGGAAAACACAACTTAACTCTGACCTGATTTTAGATGTTTTTAAAACACCGGCCATAATTATAATAAGGATGAGTTGTGACATGCCATTGAACTTTCACAGACCAGAACTTTTTCCAAATTGTTAATTTGCTTACCATGTAAAAATTCTGTAGCTAAGATTAGATTAAATAGATTACCTTTGTATCCAAAGTATGTAATGGAATGCAAACCTTGGACATGATAAGTAATCCCATGCCTTGAAAGCACTCTTTTTCCTCTTGAGAGAGCACCTAAAAATACTTGGAAAAGAACTGATTGCTTCTTGGAGCATATATTTAACAATAAGGACATCAGCTGTTGCTGAATGATTTGTCTCTCTGCTTGTCATAACCATGTCAATGATCTTGGAGTATCCAGTTATTATTTCTATAATGTTCAGTTCTGTCGTTTTGTTTGTTTGTTCCTTCATTTGATTCTTTTTACTTTATGCAATACATAGCATTATAAATTAGATTATCAGAGAACAGTTTGGTATCAGAATATAATGTAAAATGAAACTCAAACCTTATGACAGAAAATTGTCATTAGTGATTATTGACTGCATCTGCAATGAATTTCAGCTCAATCAGTCTCCATGTGCCTCCACTTTCTCCAAGTTTGGAGCTTTCCTATTTATTTCCTGCTGTCCCCACCATCTCCATGATGTTTAGTGAAACTACCACATATTCAATGATACCTTTCAAGGAGCAGTTTCATCTCTGCACTCCTTCTGAAGGCAATTGGCATCAACTATGTGTCCCCCCATTAATATTTCTTGCAAACTGCTGATGCTTGCTGCCTACAGACTTCCTACCTCATTTGTCTGTACACTACCATTTCTTTCAAGTGATCCCTGCCATTGGCTGAACTAAATTTTCGATACGGTGCTCGTCGTAAGTCCGTAATCAAAAGTTGGAAGCAACTCCATCTTGCATCTGTTCCAGCCCCAGTGGTTCATATTCCTCCTAACATTCCCTGTTTACAGTGGTAAAGTCAAGTTCATTTGATGCTTGTTTTGATAACAAAGTTAGACAGATGGAATTATGCCCTGGTACCATCAGTTTTGGATATGCTGGCTTGTGTGTAACAAGTTTTGAACTCTGACCTTGTTGGAACTAAATTGTTTGAAAGAAGAATGATTTAGTACTCAATTCAATGTGGAGGTCACCTCAAGACACTGGGGGATAAACATAAACTCCTCCCAATGTGTAACATTCAACCAAATGTTTATTTTCTTCTCCTGTCGGCCAATCGAAGACTTGTTCCAGTCTTGTGGATTAAGCTCCAATTATTTGCAGAAGGTTGATCCTAGTGGTCCTCAAGAAAACAGTTCAATGGGTTAAACAAAATCAAACTCCAAGCCTTTTCTTCAGATTAACCATGTAAGACTTAAACTGATGGATTATCTTTCTAATTCCTGGATAGATGCTCAGAAACTATTGATTCTTCATGTTCCTAAGCTCAAATGTCATAATTTGCAGACATGTCCAATGTTGCAAACAAACACAAGACTTGGTTGTTGGTTGGTTTGTGTTCCACAAATGAACCAATGTTTAGGTGGCTAACTCAGTACTATATTTTGCATGGTTTAAGCTCAAGCTGTTTTTGTTTATGGTGTCATGGACAGGGATTATGCCTCATTTGACCAAGCAAGCCCTGCATCTTAGCAGTAAGTACTACCCACCACATCTTAATCAGAGGAAGAGGGGGAGGGGGTCTCATTCTGATGTGATCTCCCCTTCCCCTCCCTTGTCAAAACCAAATCTAGCACAAAATATTCTTGACCAAGATGGGTGCTTTTGTCAAGGGACCAGGATCCCTTTGACTACTTCCAAACTCCTCAAAAACCTTCTTTCTTTTTTCCTTCCTTATAATATTCAGAAGTTTAATCAGTTCATTCATCTGTCTCATTTCCTTATTCTTTTCAGTTGGCTTCAAAAAGCTGAAAAGGCATCTCTTTCAGGAAAAACCATATATGCTCCAAGACCTCTTTCTTGCTCAACCTTCCTTCCCTCCCTCCTCTCTCTCTCTCTCTTTTTCACAGCATTGGATCCCCCCCTTCTTTTTTTCTTCATTCCATCTAAAAATCCGTAAGGCACCTTTCCTCCTTGTACCAACCAAGTGCACTGGCACTGTCCTGTCCTACCCCCCTGCCTGCTTTTAGTGTTCCACTTACTGCTGTCATGTAAGTTGTGCGTGTACTGCAAACTGCAGGGGCCACAGAGTGATGAGATGATGCTTGGCATACATCGCTGAGAAGTATTTTTTTTTTCGGTCTAGACTCACTGGTGTTCAGAGCTACTAGCATCCGACTAATCTAATGTTCGGACGAAAGCGACAGAGTAAATTCTGACCAAATTAACGACTCCAAGGCTCCAAAGCTCGAATTCGAGGCTATTAGCTCTTGGTCTCTCAACCCGCTAATCATATGTGCCAACCAACTTGGTTAGTATTAAACAGCATTCGAAGCTTGAACAAAGCAAAGGAGCGGAGAGAGAACGGAGATGAAACATTGCTGGTTCCATTAATGAAAGCATGGACATTTTAACAGCTACCCGAGCAGTGAGAGGCAGAACAAAAGGAGAAGAATAAGAACAGAGAGGCCACTTACAGGAATCTTATAGAGTTAAAAAGAGCTCAGATGTTATTAACTTTCTTAGTACCCGAAGATAATTAGGAGAGAGAGAGAGAAAAAAGAAAGAGAAAGATCTAAGTTTTGATACAATGGTACAGGAGAGGAGAACTCTAATGAGGTCAAGCAGAACTTGCTTCCTCTCCATGGATGGAACCATCGGAGGTCTCAGTGACGCAGCTGGACTCAGAAGATCCCGTGGTGGAACTCCGGAGGTTGCCTCTCCGTCCCATGAAGTCGATGAAGCTAATGGCGGAAACATTGCTGTGCAGGACCTCCTCCTCCTGTCCATGGCTGCCTTCTTCCCCCTCCGGTTCCACGTCCGTCCTGGTAGCTCTCTTCTTCTTAAAAATGCGACAGAGCACCCAGTCGCAGCTCGGAACCACCGTAGTCTGCATGACAGAACGAACGTTTCAGTGCCCCTGACAGGAATCAGAATTGTCCACAAAATAATCAAATTGAGCTGAAATTAGTAGCTTACTTGAGTCGTCGAGTTCTTTCTCTGCGGAACGGCGCCGGCGCCGGCGAGGCGGTACTCGTGCATGATCCAGTCGGTGCGGGAGCCGGTCGGGGGCTTCCCCCGGTAGAAGACCAAGACCTTCTTCATGCCCACCACCGCCTGGCCGCACCTGGAGGAGCTCACGATCTCCTTGTCCTTGCCCGTGGCCTTCCAGTACCCGGAGCTCGCCGCCCTGTTCGACCTGTTCCCCTTGGGATACTTGGCCTCCCGGAGGTTGAAGAAGTACCTCTCTCCCGCGCACCCCGCCGCGCCTCCTGCAAACATGCATCCAACAAAAGCTTGAGCACGCACATTGGTGGTGGAAATTAACATGCAGAATTGGTTGCAAAGACATGAAGAAACAAAAGAAGCAGCAGCAGTGCGTATAGACTGACCAGGCAATAGTTCCCAAGGATCGTGCTTGCCGAGGTCGATGTCGGGGATGATGGCGGCGGGCAATGGGCAGGAGAAGGCCTTCCGCTTGAGATACTGCACGACGAGCTCTTCGTCGGTGGGGTGAAACCTGAACCCCGGCGGCAGTCTCGGCACGCCATCATCATGCCTTGCACAACTCAGTTTCTGCTCCATCACCATGGAATTACTGGAGACAGAGGGAAAACCAGACGACACGACACGACACAGCGGCGGCGGCGGCACGAGAGCACAACTGTGTCTCTTGTTCTCTAACTCCTGTTCTACAGAACTAGAATTGCAGCTCACGTTGGCTTTAGTTTTGTATCCAGTTAAGTTTGCGAGAATGCACTCAGAGGAGTTCATAGTACTCCATTGTCTTGGGTTGCTTCAGTTTGTTTGCCTGCAGCTGCTACCAGGAAGGAAGGAGAGAGAAAGAGGAAGGACAAGAGAGGAGAGAAGAAGTGATGACACAGAGAGGGAAGGGAAGAGGTGAAGGGAGGCATCTTATAATAAATAGCAGGAGGAGTAGTAGCGTATGGCGGACTCAAAGCCTTTAATTTATAAATTGGAACAAGAAGTCGAACACACAAGAACAAGAAGACGAGACGAAATTAATAATAAGAAAGTGGAACACCAACAAAGAATTTGGAATTCGGTTTCTTTCCTTTTATTAATTCATTTGTTAATTTAGGAGGACAAGAGAACTATGTTAAAAGTGTTCATAATAATATGTTTTTTTTTTTATTTTAGGATTAGAGTTAATTAAAAGAAGAAATTGTTAAATTAATTTTAAGGTACAAATGGGTCTAGGGTTCTGTTTATTTTGATAATAATAACAAATACGTAATAAAAATAAATTCTTAAAAGAATATGTATTTTGATGTATTTGATAGATGACTATTAAATGTGACATAAAGTGGTTTTAAAATATAAATAAAAATATTGTAATAGGAAAATATATTTTTTAAATGTATATTTTTTTTTTCAATATGCTAAACTACTTTTTTTTATTAATAGGTAAAATTATTTTTAGTTGACCAATCTTTTTATGTTAGGGAAAATGAGAAATTCATTATCCTTTAAAATATTTTATAGTATCAATTGCTTTTTTTATCCCCACATTGTCCGGGACTATTAGCATCTTACTAATCTGTGTCGCCCCGATTCGAACACCTGATTGCATCCAAGAGGTTCGAACTCAAAACCTCTTTTAAACGAGGAAGAACTCTTTACCACTCTACACTATATTAATTGCTTTATTTTCATTAGATACTTCAACAGAAGCAATATAATATAAAAAGACTTCACCAGATCAAAAAAACTTATTATATATTTTGACATGTTTATTTACCTATGAACTTACAACTAATGTGTTTTCAACGGATGTTATAAAAAAAAATCTTAAACATTTCTTTTACCAGTAAATAATGCAAAAAACTTGCCCGTTTTTGCCATTTATATTTTTAATATTAAACCATGAAACATAGAAATCAAATCTATGTGGAAAGACATTTGTTTAATTCTATAACCCAAATTAAACATTTTGGATCAAACTTGAAACGAACTTGCTCCTTAAAGATTAAAGACGAAGCCTTATCTTTTGAATTATTTTCAACTATAATATCTTGATGACTTTTTTGAAAAAAAAATCGATAATGATCACATTATCTTTTACGAGAAAATACACTTCTCATATAATAATCAGAAACATATACTTCTGATTAATAGTCTAAAAGTTTGTTACAATTTTTTACCTAATTTAACAATTTGTCAATTAATACAAAATGTCCTAATTTTTTTAAGAGGGTAGGGAGCGTGTGTAACGCACTTTTAGTGTAGTATGTGTAGCGCAACAGAAAATAATGACACTATTTGTACAAAAAAATTGAACATTATTCATTTGGACAGAAAATGTCGTTACTTTTACAAATGTGCTACACATTTTGTTATCTCTTTTTTTAGTATCAAAATGGAGACTAGCGGCAACTTATAATTTTTAATATAATTCAATTCACACAATTAACTAATAAATTTATTCTTTAAAACCGATGCTAATAATATAGAATTAAATATTTGAAGTCATTATATTGGCTAAGGGAATACTAAATCCAAGTGAGTAAAAAAAAAAGAAATTTAATTTTTTTCTATGTTGATCAAGACGACTTGGCTGGCTCATGATTGTATTTTGATAGACCTTTGTGAATCCGACTGAACTCATAATCATGTTGGATTCTGTCGTTCAAGATTTGATTTGGATCTAACCTACTACTACTACTACTACTACTACTACTACTACTACTACTACTACTACTACTAATAATAATAATAATAATAATAATAATAATAATAATAATATGTTTCCCCCCAAGCCCCCTCAGGGGGATATTATTATTATTATTATTATTATTATTATTATTATTATTATTATTATTATTATTATTATTATTATCAGTTATAAAAATATGTTATCATGCCAGAACCACCTATTTATATGTATCATAATATCTCAAATGTGAACATTCAGTAATTCAATGCATAATAACACAATAATTAATTATTATTAATAATATTAAATTATTGATGGTGCAAAATTGTAAAGTTTTGCACTGCTCCCAATTACATGAACATCAGAATTGAAATCACCTTTCAACAATTAAAAGATACTAATTTATTTTCGCCCATGCAAAATTTTTTTTTTCTTTCTGATAATATATAGTCCAACTCTAGCTCTTAAAAGGGCACAAATATAAATATCGATTTCGAAAATAATATTGATTATTGCTGAAGAAAGGGTGAATTATATATCGTTCAACATGGTCTTTGTTGGAACCATTATAAGTTTGAATAGCAAATTAAAAATCCAAAATTTGAAAGTTTAATGCGAAGATGAAGTGAAGCGAGGAGCATTTGATGTGAATAGAAAAAAAACGTCAAACCTATTGGAGCTTCATAATTGGTCCAATTTTATCTAAGTATATATTTCAAAGAAGATCAAGGGTCTATTTGAAAACTTTACAAAATTTTTCGATATTTTAAAAAATTATAGTAAGACACTATTTTAAAAGTATTTTACAACAAATTTTTTTTCGACGTAAATCTTTTTTAAGTCTTCTAAATACAATGTAACTATAAAAGGATAAGAGAGAGAAAGAAGAAAGAAAAAAGTACAGAGGTATGAGTAGATAATTATCTTACGATGTTTTTCACGTTATATTTTCATTCGACAAAAAATTATGCCAAACATCTGTTTGTAAAAAAAATTCGTCAATAAAAAATATTACGTCGTCATATTAAATACTTTAAAATTACTGAACACCCAAACAGATCCTAAAACTTATTAACATTTTAACCTCCGGAAATAAATAAGGCATCAACCAGGGATGGATCCAGTACAAAGTTGAGAGGGGGTCGGCAAAATATATATAAGCAAATTAAAAAAAAATGAGGGTGACCAATATTTGAATTCTAGTCCTCAAAATACTAATCAAAATCATCTATCAACTAAAGTAGATAGATAATAATATAATTTATTGATATTTATTTTATTTATTGACTATAACTATTAGTATATGCGTATATATAGATATTTTATATATCGAAAAGTTGGAGAGAGGAGACGAAGGCCCCCGGATATATGTGAGTCCGCCCCTGACATCAACCATACAACTTTCTCTTTTGCTAATATTAATTATTAATTATCATCATCATCATCATCATCATTATTATTATTATTATTATTATTATTATTATTATTATTATTATTTAATTTTCATAAATTAGATGTAAGAATTAAGTGACTATAAGCACCATGTGTAACACTCAAGGATTGAGGGCCACTTTCATAATTCCAAGTAGAATCAAAGTTATAAACGCAAGTCATCTCCATAAATACGTAAGGTAACGAACGAAGTTGTGTTTACAACTTTGGTGATGGCCAACTTTATTTTAATTTATTTTATCATTATACGTACGTTGAGGAAAAGTCCTTTAATTATGATTGGCCTTATAAATTAGTTGGCTGAAGCTTCCGTGAGGAGAAGGGAAAACACCATCTTTTTATTGGCTAAAGTTAAAACTTGGAACATGAGTTTAAGTTACTTCTTCGATTAATTAACCTACGTACGTACTCACCAAACTAGTTCAATTAGTACATTAGTTTGGGATTATTAGAATATTTTAAAACTAATTATTACGTCATTGTTCACTCTAAGATATAAAAAATTATTATGGTTATTTCAATTTGAGATGAGTAGACTAAACAATTAAATATTTCTCAAACATCTATTAAGATTGACTCTAAAATTTCTCAATAAAAAATTAATTTATTAATAAAAAACATTTCTCAAAAAAGAACATTACTCAAAATGATAAATTTATAGATATAAAATGAATCCCTAAGGCCTCACGATTTTTTTGAGCTGTCCTAATTTGAGAGAATCATTTTTTTTCTATTAAAAACTAAACTAAAATTTAATTGACTCATAAATTTTAAGTTTTTCAAGATAACGTTTTGGGCTTCCTAATTTTTTTCTTATACAAGAAAAACTAAAAAAAAACAAGATAAGTCCCGGAAATAGAAGAAGAAAACTAAAGGTCCAAGTATTCAAGTTATTAATTAATGAAGTGGATAATGGCCATTCTTCCAATAAGAGTGATCAATGAAGTCTACGATCATATGTGGTTTAAATTAAAAGAAAAGAAAGAAAGTAATTATATTATTTTAGTGAAATAATTTTAAATTATTTTTAATTTAAATTATATATTTAAAAATAGACTATTGATCATATAGATGTTTCATATGAATAAATATTTCACCTTCAAAAAACTCATATATATATATATATATATATATGATTAATAGATTTACCAAACACATTTACAATCAATCTATAATAAAATAATATCATAATGTAAGAGACAAATTAGTAAGGAACAAATGATGAAGAGAAGCTATTGATCACCCAAAACAAAATTAAGCAGAGAGTTGCCAGAGTTCCACTTGTAGCAGCATGATAACAAAACTAACAGACAAAGAATTTGAGGTGTTCTTATGGCCAAAATGCGGCTGAAAAAATATATATAACAAGTTTCCTTTCATTTCATTTCATTGATACTTGCTATTTCAGCCTTTCTCTTTCATTATTTGCATCCTTAAATGGATCTCTTTTCTCTCTCTTTTCCCTTGCATTTTAAAACTATGCTACTATTACTTGTTTCTGGTCAAAAGGAGGGTTTGCGTGTGCAGGTTGGAGATGGAATTTTAGATGAAACAAGCCAAGATGGTGGGCGTTGTAGGGGAAGACAAAAAAGGTGCAATGATTTGTGTTTTATAGCTAGTCCTTCTCCTACTCTCTCTCTCTTTCCTCCTCATGTCACTTGTATTACATGCATCTTATGTATGTAGTCTAAATGTTGCTTGTGTTGATTGACCTTAGCTTTTGTTTTGTTTGTTTATAGTTTTGCTATGGCCTTGCCACTTCATCAATTGATTGAGTGGAAAAAAACAATAAGAACCAGAGAGAGAAAGAATGTTTGTGTTAGCCCCTTTTCTGCTCCAACTTTTATTTTTATTTTTCTCTCTTCCTCTTACAATCAATTAATCACATCGCCTTTGGATGGAGGAAAATCATGATGCATGGTGTGTTGCACATGGTACTAATATGACATAGAATTCTTCAAAAGAGGAGTCTAACTAATGAAATAAATTATTATTTGAAATTCCAATCAATCCAAAAAAAATTTGAATTACATATACTAGGAGAAGCCTTTTATTCTGATTTCCTAGAAAAAAGCTAAAAAAGAAGAAATAAAAAACAAGAGAAGGATATTGGTACCTGCTCGAAACCCCCAGTGTCCAGAGTTATTAGTACTTGACTGATCTGGAGTCGAGGCAAAGAGCAGAATGATATTTCTCTCGCCAAATTAATGACTTAGGTGCTTAAACTCGATGCTACTAGCTCTCGATTCCTTACCGAAAATATAGCCCTGCTAATTAGATGTGCCAACCAAATTTGATTAAGAGAAGGATACTTTCAAAAGACATACATGTACACTTTGCTCATTTAAATCCTCAAAATTTTGACATAATATACATTCATGCTTAATCACATAACTTATACATGTACTTTGAAATGACAGCTTAATTAGAAGTCTCTTGCATAATAAAAATACATTACATATTTGGTGACCTCATATTAATCTTTTAATACTCATTCAATAATTTTATTCATACTTGTATACATATTATATTGCTTAATTAGATCTTTACAAAGAAAATGAAGACCAGATTGTATGCAAGAGCAACTAGGAACTTGAAGAATCCTTAAAAATTCTCACTTGGCAAATATCTCCTTGATTCTAGTTCTTTCTTCCACTTCACAACAAATCAAGTACTAACATATTCTTTGATTCTATGGTCTCAGAGGAAGTAACAATTTGCATGAGATGGGTGCCCTCTGTTTTGATCAAAAGGACAGTACATTTCTGTATTGTCTAATTTGTATCTCAAACTAAAGTTTGCACTTTTTGTGCCTTCTTTCACCTGCCAATAGATCTTTAGATTTAGAAACTAAATATATTTAAGGTTTTTTTTTATCCTTCATTGGCATTGAATTGAGTGATCATTAGGACTTGAAAAATATCTCATTACTTTCTTCTTCTTCTTCTTCTTCTTCTTCTTCTTCTTCTTCTTCTTCTTCTTCTTCTTCTTCTTCTTCTTCTTCATTCTTGTACTTAACAGCAAACAATATTGTACCCAGTAGATATTTCCTGGAATCAAAAGAAGACAGTAATCGTGCTAAATTTGCATGATCTTTATTATTTCTCTTTGTCAAAGAGTCAAACTTTATGATTCTTTAGTATACATGTTATGGAACTAGTTAGAACTGATGGTATGAACTTAAGGTTTGCGTGGAGTTCTCAAGTTAATTGAATGCACGTTGCAGGAGTACTTGTTTTATTCTTATTGACCAGAAACTCATTCAAGATTCCAACTACTTAATTAATTAGGCATACAAGTTGAAGAATGATGGTTATATTGATTTTGTTTCAGAGATCAAAATCCGCACACACACAATCAAGAGTGGTTGACACAGTTGGTTAGCGGGACTATGCCCTGGGAGGACGGGTGCTAATAGCCCCAGATTCGATTTCCAGAGAGACCACTTTGACCAGGATTTACCTTCGTCGCACCCGTCCGAACACTGAATTAATCAGGTGCTAGTAGCACTGGAAACCAGTGGGGTTCTACCCTTAAACCAAAAAAAAAAATCCACACACACACAATTGCATTCAGAACAAAAAGGGCACCGTCAAGTCCTTTTCTTCGTATTCAGGTGCTAGTAGCCCTGGAAACTAGTGGGGTTCTACCTTAAACTCAAAAGAAAAATCCACACACACAATTGCATTCAGAACAAAAAAAGCACCGTCAAGTCCTTTTCTTCATATTCAGAAAATAAAAGAGAGATTAATGTTGAGTGCATCGCAATTGCATTCTAATTCGGGACCATTTCAACTCTGTCCCAAAATTTTCAATTTCTGGTGAAATTTGAAGGTAACAGTTTCGGATGCGTGTTTAACTTTTCATTGTAGAAAAAAAAATGTCTTCCTCTGAGGAAGCCAAATTAATCAGCTTCAAACAGAATTAGACAGCGTTTTTAATAAAACAAGTTTCATTAAATTAGAAAAGCATGTGGTCTGAAACCTCATTTACTTAGTAATCTAATCAATTTAATTGACTTAATTAGGGGTTATCGTACGTTCCATTATCAGTTGGGTTTAATTTGGCATCAGCTGTTTACTCACTTTCACTATCCTGTGCAAGGAGAAAGAGGAGGCCTGAATAGCGGATTAATAAGCGGATAGCGGTTTAAGAGCGGATAGAAGTTTATTTAGCGGATAGCGGTTAATATTTACCGGTTCGTTAAGGTGATAATAAAAAAAAATTGATAAATATGGTGGTGAAATTAATTGATAACTATAAAATGACGTAAATACGTTTAATATATCAATATGATAAATCATTTAATTTATAATATTATGTACTTTCTAAAAAAAATTATGTGATTTATGATAATTAATTTAGAATAATATTTTTGACTAACTAACATGAATAAATAAAATATTTAAATAAAAAAATATATTTACTAATGTCAATAATATTTAAAATGTCAATAAGTATTTATGATTATATGCATAGCTCAAACTCTAATAAATATTCTAATAAAAAAGAAGAGTAAATTTGGTATAAAAGTCCAACCTCTATTTTTCATCCACTAAACGTTAATGAAAATAGTCTACCACTCAACCGCTAATCGCTTACCTATAAAATAATTTACCAAACACTTTGTTATAAAAAAAATAACGATTTGACCAAGTTAAACTTCTAAACTCTAATTTAAACTCTATTTTTTTAGTTGCCAAACACAGCCCAAGTCAAAATGCATAGCCGCAGTGTTTGTCACACGACACGGCCCCCCAGGGTTGGACTTGGATGCATGCAGTTATGACAGCGGATTTGCCTGCAACCAGCGGGATTCTGATTTTGGTGGGTTCATGTCATGTGGATATTGGAAGGATTCTCAAGCTAGCCTCACTCATCCTTATTCCTTGCCAAGGAACACAATTTTGGATGGTTCCCCCTCTTCACAGAAAAAGAAAGAAAGAAAGGAAAGATCATTTTGTTGCAGAAAGGAATGGACCGGAAGGAAGAGGGATGCATGCATGCAGATGAAGAGTGAAAGCAGCAAGATTTTTTGCCTGATGGAGATTGTTGTGAGAAAAGCAAGCTGGATGACAATCAAGTTTCTGATCAAGTGTGCCCATTTGAGAGAGAGAGAGAGAGAGAGAGAGGAGAGAGAGAGAGAGAGAGAGAGAGAGAGGCCAATTGCATGAAAAGGCAACCAACCATGCCTTGTTTTAAGCTTAATTTGTTAGGATTAATTGAAATGATGTTTCAGGAAACAACAAGTTTAAGAACATACATCTTGCTCCCTTTCTTACATCTGTGTATCGTGACTACTGCATCACGTTTGGACCATAAAATCAATATGTTACTAGTTGAAACAGGGACAAGAAACTCTTCTTTTCTGATGCCAAATTATCAACACCCAACAATATTTACTATACGATGTTACACTATTAAAATATATGAATATAATCATGATTATCTTCATAATGATTTTAATTTTGACAAGATTATTAGATGTTTATATACTTGACATACAAAATGTACTAGAAAATTGCAGTTCAATGGTAAACTATGTTTGAATTTTTTTTTTCAAACAAAAATTTCGTTATTTTCTATTTCTTTTATAATTAAAATAACTGATCAATGAAAAATAATTTTCTGTTGATAAGAAAAGTAAGATACATTTTGAAAAAAAAATTCATCTTTTCAAACTGAGAATTCAATTTCCTTTTCAAGCACCTTACTTTATATTATCAAGACAATATGAAAATAGATTTTTTTTAAACTCACTTTCCTAAGAAATAGAGCGAGATAATGTTCAATTTTCATTTTGGAGCTTCAATTTCCATTTCATAATATTGGCCACGTACACCTTTGTAACCTTGAAAAAAAATATTTTCTTAGAGAAGGGTAAACGAAAAATTTTGAAATTCCATTTTATCTGTAAGACTTAAAACACTCTTTTATTTTATCTTAATTTTTCTGATAATAAAAAAAAAGTTTAGTTTTAATATTAAAATTTTCGTCCGATAGAGCTTTTTCAAATTATCTGGTTCGAGGTACCTTTGCTCGTTGATACCATATATACGATGCCCAGCCTCAGCCCATGATTAGGTGATCACCATCATTCAAACATTATGTTTTCGCTCAACTGTAAGTAAAAAAAAAAGTAGATGATATATAATACAAAATATTTCAAACATTTACTCCTAATAATAAAACATAAAAAAACATTATACTTGTTTAAGTTAGAGAGGTTTCACTCCTAATCTCTCCTAAAGATATATTGAGTTAAAATTTAAGATATTTTCGCACATTACATATATATATGTGTGCTTAATGTTGCTGTCCCTTTAAAGGAGAAGACAACTTGAGGCCCATTATATTAGCCGTTGAATCAGAGATCAACGATCGCAAACAGTTTAGTCACTTTTTATTATAGTCGTGGATCTCTGATTCAACTGCTAATATAATGCGCCTCAAATTGTCAACATTTTGTCATATATATACATAAAATATGGATAATTTTAAATTAAAAAAAATCTAATAATTTTGTTTCTATTAAATATATTGACAATTTATTAAAATAATAAAAAATATTATGCGCTACATATTTTTAATATCAGCCCAGCACAAAAAGGAGCCCAGCAGCCCAATGGTAAACCGCAATTTCTATGAATTACGAGGGCATTTTAATCCTTCCCGTGAGAAATATATATATTAAATAAATAAAATTGGATCGACCGCTGGATGAATGCCACGTGTCCGGAAGGGTTTATAAAAGGATTGGCTCCTTCCTTAACCTTCCGCCTTCTTTTCCACTCGGCGGCGACGGGATCCACTGCGAGGGCGTGCTCGACATTTTGTTTAACGCGTGTGTGCAGAGCGACGACGACGCGCGCAGGGAAAGACTCCGGCGAACTCAGCGTCGATTCTTCGCGGCCATTCCTCGGGTAAGCATATGGATCGGATTCAAGCGGCAGTGGTTGCTTTTGATGGAATCTGATTTGTGGTTTTTCCGGTGATGTCACAGTGTCCGTTCTCGTTGATTGGCCGAACGTGTTGTCTTCGACTTGGGATTGTAAAAATGGACAAGCAGCATGAGTTGCAGCAATTCCTCGAGGTAAAGCTCTTTCCATGTCTGTGTTGCAAATTAATTTCTTTGATGCTATTTTGATGATTTGGCCTGCTTTATCTGTTTGTTCACTTGGTTCTTTAATCTGTTTTCTAAACAAATTTATGATTCCTGATGCTAAAGGTTATATCTGAACCCATGGAGTGTGATCATGTTTGTAACAGTTAGCGAGCGTACCGGATTACTGTTTAGCATTACCCAAAATAACTAAAAGACCATATTTTTATCTGGGTTCTGGAGTAGCAAGCGTACTTTTAGAATTCGTCTTATGATTTATTGGAGGTGAGAGAGTGAGGTAAGTGAAAAAGTGGAAACCTTAAATGATTGCTTGGGAGAAGAGTGAGTTAGATGGGTTCCTTTGTTGTTTTATATTGGTTTCTTGTTGCACAAGTCTTTTTAAATGCTGATGGTGACGTTATAAATGCACTATCATTGTATATTATGCTGATGTGCTTAGCTTAAGTTTAGAGGGACCAATTACTCTTTGTTGGGGTTCATGGTGATTACATGTTCTGCTATCTCTTTTATATTTTGTTTTGCCTTCATCTTTTCATGGTTTTCAAAGGCTTTGTACTGGGATGTCTCAGAATGGAATGATGAACATTACTATCACATATTCACATAGCTTCTTTTGTATGCGATGAATGTACTCTCTCTTTTTCCACACTAGCTTCTTTACCATTCACACCTTTTTTCATTTGCTTTAAAAAAAAATGACAATGTCTTCAGCCAGGTTCAGGATTGAAACTTCACGTCAGTTAGATTTTTTTCTCTCTCTTTTATCTATTATCTTGGTGCCTGGATTCAAGCTACCAATAATTTAGACTAATTTGGATGAAGTGATAGTGTACATAACCTTTAATCAATTTTTAAGAGAAAATAATTGACACATTTATTCAACTTTATCTCTATGGTTTATCTTCTGTAGAACTAGCTGAAAAGTTGTTTTTTTTTGTATTCCTCTGTTGTACTGTGTTCTTTCTAATCATCATAAACGATCAGGTATTTGCTGCAAGGCAGTTCCCTTGTGAATGAAAAGATTGAAATTGATTAGTTTTTGAGAGGATTGTTTTGATTATTGATGATCTTCTTCCCAACAAGAGTTTTCATGTTTCCATTAACAAACTTCTTTCCAAATATCTTTCTATGTTTCGCACATGCATACTTGGTTTATATGCCTCTTTGAGTAGCCTAATGATCATTTGGTGTGCTATTTGCATCCAACTTCTCATCATTAGGCTTAGTTAGGAGGCATAAATTGATGTGGTTTAGTAACCTTCTTGGGCGTTTGAGGGGATTTCATTTGTGAATTTTTTTTCACAATATGTAATCCTCCAAGCAGCCTTAGACATATCATTTTCTCATTACATTTGTTTCAATAAAGCTCTACTACCTTTTCAAATATCTGTATCTGTTTCTTCCATCGGTATTTTGTTTATGTGCCCCTTTGAGTACCTTATGATCATTTGGTGGTGCTATTTGCATCCAACTTCTCATCGTTAGGCTTAGTTAGGAGGTAAAAATTGATATGGTTTTGTAACCTCTTGGGCCTTTTTAGGGGACTTCATTTATGAAAATTTTTCCCCAATATGTAATCCTCCAAGCAGCCTTAGACATCATTTTCTTGTTAGATTTGATTCAGTAAAGCTCTACTACCTTTTCAAATATCTGTCTCTGTTTCTTCCATCCATATTTTGTTTATGTGCCTCTTTGAGTAGCTTTACGATCATTTGGTGGTGCTGTTTTCATCCCAGTTCTTGTCATCTGGCTTAGTTAGGAGGCATCAATTTATATGATTTTCTGATCTTCTTGGCTTTCTTGAGGGATTCCATTTGTGAAATATATTTTCTTAATTTTGAATCCTCCAAGCAGCTTTAGACATTTCATTTTCTGTTTGAGTTTTGCGTCAGTAAATTCTACTACCTTTACAACTGAAATACAAGATCTTTGCTGCTTGTCTTCCAGTAATGAGCCATGTCTTAGAAGAATTATAAAAAATTACTAACCAACAGTTTTTGCTTGTTCTTTTGTCATAATCTTTTGGTTTACATCTTGTCTCTTCATTTTCATTATTATTTGCAACTGTCCAGTATTTTTTTATGGGCAACTGTCAGTATTTTTTATGTAATGTAGCTGAAGCATGAGAAATAACTCTCTGTAAGATATGTAAATGGGGGAAAAATGTATTTTATTTAAAGTTGCAATGTTTTTTCCTTGGGATATACAAGAATATGAAAAGTGGTAGTTCTCTTCTATTTGATTGTGATTGAATACATGTTTTGAACTATGTTTAATGTTGCATTATCTATTTGCTATACTGACCCTTTTTGGTTTACTCGGAAATTGCATTGCCTGTAGCAAGAAAAGCAGAAAGCTATGATCAGTGAGATGGTTGGGAAGATTACGAATGTATGCTGGGACAAATGCATCACTGGTACTCCTGGTAGCAAGTTCAGTTCTAGTGAAACTTCCTGCTTGACCTCCTGTGCTCAGCGGTATATGGACATGAGCATGATAATCATGAAAAAGTTTCATGGCATGCAGTCTTAAGTTCAAGATTTCACATTTTTGGGGTAATTGATATGTTTTAGTTCTTTTTATTTACTTTGTAACGTCATTCAGATACTCTGATGTTACAGTTTATTATGACTGCATCCTTTTCACAAGTGCAGAGATATTTTCTGTATCAACCTACCTTCATATTTGCATATTAAGGTTGTGAGTGCATTCTCATCACAATTACGGAGATATAAGAGTAACCTTTTTGCAATAACTTACATTACAATTTGCCCATACTGAACCTGAATTATTGTGAAGTGCTACTGGGTTAAAATAAGGACACATGTAATTGGCTTCTCGGCCGAATGCCAACACATTCTTGTTGAGAGAACAAACTCTTCAAGAGTGCATCTATAATTGGGAACTTTGGTTTGTTTCTGAGCCTGGGCACTTGCAGTTCCACGTTAGCTTTGTGGTGACTTGCAAGTATAAGCTGTACAATTAACCTCCAAATTGTTTATGTTTCCAATTAGACAGACATTTCCTTTTTTTAGTAATCTTTAATTGCTTCTTCAAACTCTTAAGCTGACAGTTGCTCCTCATAAATGATTATTTCATGTTCAGCAAGTGTGTATCCTGTTTGCCACTTAAACTAGTCTTAAAGTTACTACTAACCCCAAGACAGTGCCAAAGCTAGCCATGCTTCTAAGATTACAAGGTTGATCATGAGTCATCATGCTTTCATGTAATGGAAATATTGGAGCATTGTGAAAACATTTTGTGACATACTTTGTTTATTATTATTAGCATCCAGAAGAAGGCAATGGAGACAACTTATGGATTAGTGCCTTCTTTCTTGCTCTCACTTACCTGAACAAGCATCCAATTCTGGCATCACCACCATTTATGCCTTGCTTGGCGGTTGAATCTCTTATCAAATCGAGTGATGACTGCACACCCTCTTATGTATTATTACAAATCCAAATATCATATATGCCTTGTTAATTTGTTCGTTTCATCATGTTTTTTGTTAGTGATAATTTGCAAAATCTGTTGCAAACATTGAAATGATTTTGTCAAATCCCGGTGAGTTGCAAGACTTGATTTCTGTAAAAGTTAAGAATGCTGCAACAAATACCAGAGGGGTCGTTTGACAACATAATGCAAACACATATACAGCTGAGTAATCAGCGACAAGGATTTCACTTTGAAAATCAGAGATGTTTGATTCTGGAATTGTTGAGTAACCAGAGAGAGAGAGAGAGAGAGAGAGAGAGAGAGAGAGAGAGAGATACTACACTTGCAGCTGTTAAGCAACCCTTCGTCAAGAAAGGAAGATAGATAGATAGATAGATAGATAGATAGAGAGAGAGAGAGAGAGAGCGAGAGAGAGAGAGAGAGAGAGAGAGAGAGGTACTACACTTGCAGCTGTTAAGCAACCCTTCGTCAAGAAAGGAAGATATGCTTAATTATCAAATCTGTTTTAGTTTCTAACAAATGAGTTGCTGGCTGAGAGGCAAGCTAGCATGCACTTAGGAGTGCCCTGCCACAAGACAAGCATACTTAAAGGAAGAGAGAGTTCTTGATGATTATCAAACCTCGTATAATAAACTATAAGTAATCTTGTGATCATGCACTATACTTTTGCTTCTTTTTTTTGCTTAATCATTGGAAATTGTTGGAGATAACATATGAAGAATGATCATTCAATCCCTACTGACACCGATTCAACATATATATGTTATTTTGGAGATTAAAATTTTTTTAGAGGTATATATGTAATTTCATTATTTTATGGGCGATTGCCCTAGCTCCATCTGGAGCGATTATTGATTTTGATGGTTTTGAACATAATATAGTAAAAATCTTCTGTCAAATTTGTGCATATTTTTTTGTGTGTTTATAGATCTTTCTTTTTTTTGTTCTTCGTGATTTTCAACAAAAATATCAACAAAAAAAGTCGCTAATAATGTCAATTATAAGTTCCATTAATTAAGCCAGAGCAACACAAGATACATCAAGATACTTAATAAAAGAGCATATATAGATCAAGACACTTTCTGGTGGAGGAACGAGAACTGAACAGACATCCAGCAGCTGGAGATGAGTGATTTGGAATGACAAAAAGATAACAAAAAAAGAATTAATCGTTTAGCAAAGGATTTAATCAATGCATAGTACTTTGATGAGTACGTCTCATGTAAATGCCATAGTAATTAATTAAAGTTATGATAAGATTCAATGACCAATGCGTGCCCGTAAGAAAGGATATTAATCATATATATATATATATATGACTGCATGTAGATGGCTCAGGATTAGCTTAATTAAGTGCCTTGGCCTTAATACAAGTAAAATACTCAATTATCCTAAACTTGGTGCTGATTTGGTCAGATGATATTGAGAAGCATTTAGGGTCACTACCTACAGTGGATGAATAATGCGGTAGCATCATAACATATGCCACCTGCTGGTAACACATTTGCTAGCATCATAACATATGAATGCCGGCCTTTGTATTGTATTGTATTTATACCTCCTTCTTTTCTTCTTTTACCCTTGCAGTATATACCTCTTTTACTGATCAGATTTGTCGATTTGGTATATGCTCAGAACAAAAAGGCCCAGTAAATTTGAGGCACGACAAAAGCTTTATTGCAAGCTTGCATCACTTTAAGTTCCTTTCCGTCTTCCTACATATCATTCTGAATTATCTAATTCAGTTTATATGGTTCTGGTCCGTCCGGACGAGGTCTATATCAATGTTTTAAAACTCGAATCGAATATCGGTTCGAATAGCTTGACGAATCAGGTCCAATCGATCGGATCGGATGGTAGAACCGAATATTAATAAATCAATATAAAAAAAAATTATAAGAGAAATCGAGTGACCACGTCACTACAATAAAAATTAATTGTAAAATTAAAATACATGAGCACATATTATTAATTATAATAATATGATATTTTTTAGTTCTAACTCATAATTGTAATAGTGCTTAGTGATCAAAGATAAATAATAAGATAACTATTAAATACTGATATGCTCTATTGATTCATTAAATTTTTTATTTAACATAATTATTTTAAATTTTACTTATATGACAAAATATATTATTTAGCTCTAGAAAAATAAACTACACTTCTATTATTATTATTATTATTATTATTATTTGAAAAAAATATAATTTTTTTAGTCGGGTTGATCAAACCCGTCAAGTTAAGCAGTTCAACCAGAATTTTGACTATATTTGATCGGTCCAATTGACACCCTAAGTTTTAAGTGATCTACGTTCCGTTTTAAACTCCGGAATCCGACCCGATCGACCGAGCCGGACCGAGTTATACAACATGGGTCTATATTATTGCAGCTTCATGCTACATATAAATACTTATTTTGCGTTCACTTTTACTTGGAAGCAACTTTCGAGTTCAGAAAGCGATAAGTGACTTTGTTGTTATTGTTTTCAATCTCAACAATTAATGTTCTAGATGCAGTATGTTTAATATTTTTGTTTTTCTAAGGTTGTGCTGAGACGATGTTATGCTGATTCTTATCATTAACTTGTGTATGTTAACAAGAAAGCACCACTATATTTATCCAAGATATATACTCAACAAGCAAGTTAATTGGTACAATTAATGGCCTAATAGAGTCATGTTATGCCATGACCAATGTCCTAATAAAGCCAGTCACTTAACTATTGCAGCTGGCAAGGAAACGAATACACCGCAACCTCATTAGGGAGAAGACCATGGACCAAAGCAATTAAAGCTCTACGCATGTATTGCATGCCAGTTCTTGAACCATATCAGTAATCATCATCATTTGATCCCTATTTCAAGCTTGATGTCAGATGCAACAAAAACAATGCAACTAAAGCAACGAAATCCGGAGGGAGAGATAAAAAGAGAGGTGTGCATGAGAGAGAGAAAGGACAGAGAGGGAGGAAGGAAGAGAACAAGGAGAAACAATGCCTTTTTGCTTGTCTCCTTCCTGCTTCCATAACGGCAAAGAGAGAGAGAGAGAGAGAGAGAGAGAGAGAGAGAGAGAGAGAGAGAGA
>LTAE01003385.1:36078-52062 GCA_001647135.1 Pontederia paniculata
AGAGAGAGAGAGAGAGAGAGAGAGAGAGAGAGAGTTGTGGAAGGGGATGTTTTGTTTAATGACCAGATGGTGTGGAGGGGGAGGGAGGTTCAGAGAAACTGGTGAGGGAATTAAATGGAAAGTGCAGAAACGCCTAAATTGGTCACGTCAAGAGAACACTAGTCTCGTTATGGCTTTGGCCCATTATTGTTGTGTAACGTAAATACTTCCACATGCAACCCATACAAGAAGAAGCCTCCTCATTTTGTTCATCTTTCCATACATATATAAATTAAGCTTAACACAATTACATAATGGACCAACATTAATTATCAGCACTATTAACGTAATTAGATTCTGTGATATTGTTACAGTTGGAACTGATTAGCCGGTAAATTATTAAAATAAGTATGAAGTATTAATTGGCTAGTGCTATCTCAGTGGCAGTGAAGAACGTAAGGGGCACCTGACCCTCATGTTCATGTTGAACCAACTAAGGAATTGGACTAAGCTAGCTATATATTGCCCCTCCTTTCACTTCCCCTACCTATAGCTTCAAGCGATACTAACTCTCGTACACTAAGTAGCATCCTCCTCAGTCGGCACCGCCGGGCGAGCTTTTGGATCGCCCTTTCGGTTTTGAAGCTCCGGCCAGTTGTGCAGTTCTTGCAAAGGGAGGGACATGGCTGGACTGTCCTTAGGCCATCCTTGGGCAGTTGCCTTCGGCATCCTCGGTACTACATAAGTTCTCTTTTTTCTTTTTTCTTTCTTCAAAGTTGTTGAGTTCTTGCAAAGTTAATGCACTGTTTTTTTTTTTCATTTCTCTTGAGCATCATGTCTTAATTATATTCCATATATCTTTCATAAGAACATGTATTGTGATAAACATAATTTTGCATATACAAACCAAAGCTTAATATGTAGAAACTACAGAGTTGTATATATAGCAGGTGCATCAACTATATAGTGACATCTCTAGCATCAGAAATCCATGCATATCTTTTATTTACAAATCCTTCTTGGGTGCATGTCTAGACATTGTGCTCATGGGTAACAAGCAGATAGATTAAAAAAGCTTTGACTCCATAGTAGTAGGTTTTGCTTAACATAATTGCCACTATTGTGAATTTCCTACTTTTTCGCATGAAGGTTACTTATTGTCTTACTGATAGTTCATTTTGTTTCCTAATTGGTGTTCATCAGGTAATATCATTTCATTCATGGTGTACCTTGCTCCACTGTAAGATTTTTCTCTCCCTCCCTAAACACTTTAGTTTCTTTTCACTTGATTCTGGTGTCAAGTATCTCTTTTCCTAAAACCTTTCGCGATTTCCGCAGGCCGACGTTTTCGCGAGTCTATAGGAAGAAATCTACTGAGGGCTTTCATTCTTTGCCCTATGTGGTTGCACTATTCAGCGCCATGCTATGGATTTTCTACGCCTTGTTGAAGAGCAATGCCTCCCTTCTCATCACCATCAATTCAGCTGGATGCATAATAGAGAGCTTGTACATCATCATGTATTTGATATATGCGCCCAAGTCGGCCAAGGTATATATATATATANTATATTATATATATATATATATATATATATATGGAACATTCATATCATTAATCTTGATCAATATATCTTGATCTTTACAGTCCCAAGTCTTGATTGCATGCAGATGTTTACTATCAAATTGATTTCTCTGTTGAACATCGGCGCATTCGGTTTGATTGTTACCCTTACTCTCCTGCTGTCCAAGGGAGTCCAGAGAGCTCAAATTCTAGGATGGATTTGCATGGTCTTCTCCATATGCGTTTTTGTTGCACCACTCAGTGTCATCGTGAGTACTATTAACTAATTAATTGCCACATATTAATTATATATATAATGGTTTAATATATATGTTAAGGTTTTAAGAAATAGAGTGAAACTTGCATTTGTGCAGAGGCTTGTGATACGCACCAAAAGCGTGGAGTTCATGCCATTTTGGTTGTCCTTGTTCCTCACGTTGAGTGCAGTTGTGTGGTTCGCTTATGGCCTTGTAATGTGGGACATTTACGTTGCGGTAACAATTGTATCTTATAAATTTATTAACTTCATGCATGTTGTTAATTATGAGATTAGTTTATGAATTGTTCTCATGTTAATGAACCAGTTACCAAATGTCTTGGGGTTCCTCTTCGGCATCGCTCAGATGCTGCTCTACATTGTCTACAAGAACAGAAGGAAGGCAATAATGGTAGATGAGAAGCTGAAGCTCCCTGAGGACATGACAGGCGCCAAGGCTGTGTATCCGATAGATGCGAAGCTGCAGGTGGAAGTAGTAGTGCTCGACGACATCGAGCTCGGAAGTAAAGAATTAGGCAAGCAAGAGGAGCATGACCAAATCGTCACCGATGGCGTTGATGAGGAGATTGAACTGAACAGGGTTGGGGTTTGATGGCTGCTGCATGTATGCAATTCTCATGATGAAGAATTTATTAAGCTATTAATTAGTACACAGCGTCATGGATTGGCGAGTGCAGCTAATTGACCTTAATTTCCTCTGCTGCGTGGATTGCTCAGATTGGCTCATGACATCCTTCTTACCTTGGTGTTGACATAGAGAGAGAGAGAGAGAGAGAGAGAGAGAAATAATAATAATAATAATAATAATAATAATAATAATAATAATAATAATAATAATAATAATAATAATAATAATAATAATAATAATAATAATAATGCTGCTGCTGCTAGAACACCTGATGCATCAATTTTCATTACTACGTCTCATATATATAATTTCAGAACTAAATCAGAGGAGTATTATTCTTGGCAAGAAAAATCATCCTACATGTTTATGCATACGATGAAGAAACAATGATCAAGAATTTCTCTTCACTCATAAATATGAACAACCCCCCTTAGAAACATAATTCCAATAACGTAAATCGACTCCTGCAATTATCCGTATATGCAAACGAAAAAAAAATAAGGTGAAGAGAAAAAAAAAGAGATGAAGAATTTAGAAAAGATGATGGAAAATTTTATTAAATAAGCTCTTTAACGGTGATGTAGATCGTCAGATTTAAATTTAATGGTCTAAGATTAAATATAAAAATTCAAAATAGTTTTTAAAGATTCGATCTCAGAGGAAATATGCAATGTTTAAAGATTAGATGACAGACATACGTGCAATTTTGTAGAAATGGTACTGTCCAAAGAGGAAATTAAGAAGAAAATCAGGCGTCAGGAGAAGGGAAAAAAGAAATCAAACAAGTTAAATTGTTAGATCATCTTGATCGAGTAGACATATATATTATTGTACGACCAGTCTGATCACAAAGATCACAACCGTGATGCAGAACGTGATCATAGGGACCACGACCGTGATGTACACACGAGACAGCTCGCGTGCACCGCGACAACGAAGAATCCCGACGATCGTGCTCTCCATATAAGATATGCCAGATACACAAATCAACACACGTTTTGTGTGTTGGAATTTGAACATTGCAAACGAAGGCGAAAATCGCGAAATTGAATGGGCGACGCTGAACGTGCAATTAAGGGCCGGATTGACGAGGGTGGACGAGCACGAGTACGCGGCCATATAAGAGAATATGAACGTGACTCGGGAGCCCTCACCGTTGAACGGAATCACCCTATCTCTCCTTCTCTCTTCATATATTTGGAGCCTCCATTTCCTGTTGGGTAGCTAGATATCATATACCATAATCATATATGTAAGTTGTTCATGCAGATACGATCGATTATTACAAGTAAAAATATGGTACTAGACATGGACGTGAAATATGAACACAATAAGCTGCGGATGAATGGATAACATGATGACAATATTTTACCAAAACAGTCGGCAGCATAATTAGAAGCGTCATAAACTTTAGTTTATATGTGTTTACTGCCATAGATTTTTGTTGACTCACCTACTTTCCCTTTCATCCAACATCATTAAAGATATAGTGAAAATGACATGTCATAAAAACTATAAACCAATATATATATATATAATGATAATAATAACAAAAAAAAAGTTATTTGGAATCAAATATCGATCACCACAAAATAGTCAATTTGGGATGGCCCATATGAGTTTCCACTGCCCTTGTTAGCTCGTTCACTTGCTCAAGATGGTCATCTTTAGGCCTCATATAAGTTATTTCCTTGAGGCTACCAAGATTTTGGACGCCCAAAACTCTTGTATTAGCAGCATAGTCCAGATCGAGGAACTCAAGTTTCGGCAACGCCCCTTGTTGGAATTGCACACTAATTGTCTCACGACGTCCGAGCATTAAATACAATACTTTGAGATTGGCAAATCCATTAGAGTCAATGCTAATATATGTTTGAGCACCATAGCTCAATATGTTAAGATGAAGAAAGACAAGACTCGGTAGATTCTTGAGGCATGTAATGTCATCTTCTTTCAGGTTTATGTGTACCAGATGTACTTTGGCCGCGTGTTGCAGTGATCCAATCCATCTCGGTACTCCATTTGGAAGACCACCTGCTAACTTGAGGCTTTCAAGTTGAAGAGGAGGTGATAGACAAATCATGATGGGAAGATTCGAGAACAAATAGAAGATCACATAGAGAAAACGTAAAGAACACATTCAAATTTATCCAGGTTCACCTCTTTAATTAGGGCTACGTCCTGCAAAGAAATTTCACTATATATTTTTCGTTACAACCACTCAATATCAAGTCTGAAATAAGAGCAATATATATATAGGTCCAAAACCCTAACAAATAGTAAATCTCTTAATCTCCACTATAGCGGAACCTTCGTCGGGGAGCGGTGTCCCCGAATCCCGCTTTCCGCGCGTAAGAATTAGATGTCGTTGAGTAATACTCCAATTTCCCTAAGCTCACGTGGACGTACCCCATGTGAGAAACAAGAGGCCTTGAAGTATTCGCCAACTCCAACAAATCATTCAGGAAATCCAAATCAGCAACAACATTGCTATAAGGTTCTGTCTCAACCAAAAGGCGCACATCAATGCTCAGAGAACGAAGACTGTTGCTGAGGTTTCCGAGAGCTGTGATCAACTTTTCCTTCAAATTTGCTGTGAACTCGTCCACGAAGACGAATTCAATAACGAGCTTTCGCAGCTGTGTTAACTTGCCCATCTCCTCCAGCATGATCTCCTCGTTAGCCAAAGTTTTGGCTTCTAAGACACGTAGGGATGTCATGCTTCCAATTCCTCTTGGCAACTTAATTCTGTGGTAATCAATCCGGCGAGGAGAGACGAACAGATGCTTCAACTGCTTGAGTTTGGTGATGGATTGCGGCAGCTCCCATGCATACGTATCTCTGATGTCAAATAGCTCGAGATTTCGCAACGTTCCGATGGACTCGGGCACCTTTGAGACTCCCGTGTCCCTTAAGCACAGATGCTTCAATAGCACCAACTTCTTGCATATCTGCTCAACTTGGGAGTTCCGAATGAACTCGCATCCTGCTAAATCCAACATTCTCAGCAGTCGCATTCTGTGGATTGCAACCAATCCTCGGCCTGTCGTTGCAATCAGACTGCACCTGCCTCGACGGCGATCGCCGAGCAGCTCCGGATTTGAAGCGAAGCTCAAGCTCAAAGATCGGGCAAGGGACAAATGTGCGCCATTCCACGACTCATATGCTTCATGGACAGAGACGCGTCGAGCCTTGTAACTCTTTGGAGCTGCTTCGAAATCCTTATTGACGATGCAGACGAAGTTCTCAGCAACTGCTTTCTTAACAATAACTTGGAGCACCAAATCATGTACTCTCCAAGATCTCACCTTCCCGTGGATGACAGATTCGGGTTGGATTAAGTTGCGAATTATCAACTCGCTAAAATTGCTTCTGGCGATCCGATCAGCATCTCTTCCACTCACGAGCCCCTCTGCGATCCATCTTCTCGTTAAATCCGTGCGATGAATCTTCTTCCAATCTTCAGGGAATATACTTAGATACAAGAAGCAGGGCTTCACATCATCCGGCAAATCATTGTAACTGAGGATGAGTATGCGATTCATGTTCTTCGCTCCGGATTCCCAGTCGTGACCGATGTGATCATGCACCCTCTGCCACTGCTCCCTGCTTCTCGCACCATTGGCTACTAGAATTCCGGCTGTCGTGATGATGCCCAGTGGCATTCCGCCACACCTCTTTAAGATCCCTGCAACCATGTCCTCTAAATTCCGAGGACAAGCAGATGGAGGCCCGAAGAAAACTCTCTTGCAGAACAGCTCCCGAGATTGCTCGTGCGACAGAGGTTGGATTCTGTGGATGACGTGCGGAGGATCAGGTGAGCAGCAAGTGTTGGCAACTGAGTCGATACGCGTCGTCACCATGATCCTACTGCCATTTCCGTCGTCTGGGAACACACGTTTTAAAGCATTCCATGCATCTGCCTTCCATATATCATCAAGAACAACAACGTACCTTTTGCCTTTGAGTTGGTCTCTGATCTTTCTCGCAAGTCCCTCTACCTCCTGCACCTTCTGCGTCGTTTTGGGATCCTCACCAAACAGCTCCTCAATCAAGCTCTGCAGCGACTTCTTGAAATCAAAAGATTTTGACACTGATATCTGTGCGCGACAATGGAAGTGTTCGACGAGCAGGGGGCTCTTGTAGCACTGCATGACCAGGGTCGTCTTCCCCAATCCACCATACCCAACCACTGATATCACTCGTAGTTGGGGCTGGGCGTCGACGTCTAGCAGCCGCTTGATGAGCACATCTCGTTGCTCCTCGATGCCCACAAGTTCATCTTTTTCGGCGAACAGAGCATGAAGATGCCATGGATCGTGTGAACGGCTGCAGGAGGATGAAGCGGCACCGTAGGAGCTTGGATATGGTTGGCCAGACGCAGCAGCAGCAGCAGCCGCCGCAGCCGCGGCGAGAATACTGTAGCGTTCGCGTCTTTCCTTCAGTTGCACGGCCTGCAGCTTCAGCTTCTTGAGATGAGAACCAATGCGACGGCGAGCCTTGCGGTTCCTGATCAGCTGATGATACGCGAATTCATCTATCATGTCCTCAGATTCAAATATCAACTCCCTAACTTGGTTCATGTACTGTTTGAGTCCCTCGCCGCGGCGTCCCTCGATGGACTGAGAGGACATGTCTTTAAGAAAGGCGACTGCCGAATCGACCTCGTCTTTTATGAACTTGAGATCGTCGTCAACTCCGGCGAGCAACTGTGCTTCTTGCTCCAGGAAGGCAGCAAGCTTCTCTGCTAACAGTTTCCCAATGGTGGACACCAAGCCAACTGCAACAGCATCCATCGTTCTTCGTTCGCGCGCTTGCTCGCCGCTGGAAAATCATGTGAGCAAAGAAGCAAGAACACTGGCTTCAAAGCAAAAAAGTAAGCTGTTGGCCATCTCCATGAGATAAAAAGAAGAAGGAACGTTCAACGAGGGGACCTAATTTGGTTGAGAACTTTTTTTTTGAGTGATTCATCGTTAGCATCTGACTAATTTAGTATTCGGATAAGAGCGACAGTATAAATCCTAACCAAATTGACGACTCCGGAGCTTGAACTCCGAACTACTAACTCCCGATCCCTCAACTCAGGACATATACCCGCTACCTGGTTGAGAATTTTTTAAATTCGGAAGAGAAGAAGAAAACTAGTACAAGTGAGACTTCATTTTTATTATTACCACGAGAATATTTAGGACTTGGCCATGATTAATATTTGATTATAATGTGCGAAGCTTAAAAACTTTTTTTACAACACTAATATACAACACTATCGCTTTCACAACTAGTCAGCTAACAACATTAATTAGTACGAGCAGAGTGACAGATAATGAAGTGATTAATGAATTGCAATTAATTAATCTTCGACTCAAGCCATGTGTCTCTCTTTGTAATAGAAAAAAATATTTTATTTAAAATATTTAATAAATATAAATAATAATAATTAATTAATAATTTAAATCCAACCTTTTAAAATATTTAATCTAAAATAACTACTAACATATTAAAATTTATTTTTAAAAATATCTTTAAATTTTTTTATTAATTAAAATTTGTGTAAACAATTATTTTTCATACCATATGACCAGATTATAAGTTACTATTATTTTATTAATTGTTTGATCAAATATTTAGTTTATATTATTTATTAATATTAAAATAGTTAAAATAAAATAAGCTATTTAAGTTAGGATAAATATAACAATTTGATCTATCTAAATAATTATTTATGTCCTTTTTAGTTATTTTATATTCATTCAAATATTATATTTACTAAATATTTTTTATTTAATTTAATAATAAACCTGCTACTCAATAATAGTTATTCTTTATTAACTATTCAAACTATCAGTACATGTCAAATAGAGCTTAAATTTTGTTAACTAAGTTGCTCAATTCGTCTAAAGGCATTATTATATGGAATCAAAACTTATATACGTTTTTCTAATAAAAAAAATATAACATAAAAATTAAAATCTCTCCTTCACAAAAAAAGATAAATTTGCACTTAGGAGAAAAAATGTTTCAAATAATAACCTTCTCCATCATGATCACATCCTCCATTGTCCTCTAGTTTTATTTATTGACTACGCACTGTATCGTCATGGTTGTTGAAAAAACAAGACGCATATCTTTCGTCATTTTAATGTATGTATATTTTAGTTACTCGCCATGCCCAAAGATTCAGACGAGAAACCATATTTTATCTGATGCTAATCTCTGCCGAGTGCTTCAAAGTTCAAACGTTTACTTGGTTAATTTTCCAAAGAAAAAAAAAATGTCGTCTTTCTTTTCTTATGTAGGCATGGGTTCATAATTAAGCAATCAGTTATAAGCCGCGCCTGGCAGAAACAAATATAAATCGACTCAATTGTCGTCATCAGCTCTCATATCATAAGATGATAGAAATAATAATGTACCAGTTGACCAAGGCATTACGAGGTAAGAGCAGATGCTCAGCTCAATCTTTTATTAGATGTTGCTCAATATGATCTTCCTGTGTATGCATAAAAAAACTTTTAAGCAAGCACAAATACAAGAGATACATTTTTTTATAAAGGAACATGAGTTATCTATTAGCAAAAGAGCTGGAGGAAACAAATTACAGACTAATATATATGATATACATATTATGTTGACATATTACTGATTGAGCTGACAATGTTAATCTTTGCCGAGCAACAATGACCTGACAATAGTATCAGGCATGCCGTCTGCCAACGGGAACATGTGACCGGCCTCCGGCAGCTCGTGGTAGTGAACCCAGGGCAGCTTCTGGCTTATGTAGCGTGATATCCCTATTGGCACGATCAAATCCTTGGCACCATGCCACAAATGAACCGTTCCTTCCCCATTTGGAAATGGGTTCTCAATCTCCAGGGGGCTGAACTCCCATGTTCCGAACCCAACCATCATGTCTCGGTGGAGGGACTCGAAGTCTCCTTGCTGCCTGATTTGTGCCTGTTAATTGCACATCCAAATTATGAAATGATCAAGCATATATTCTCTCTCTATCCCTTTTCTTTTTTGGATAAAAGTAGTTATTCTGATGAGCATACATTAGACAAAAGACAATATTTTGTGCTAGTTATCTAGTAGATTTTCTGGAGACGAGCTATATGATAAGATCAAACCATGAACTGACAAACAGAATAATGCTTTCATTATTCAAAAATATAATTCCAGTAAGAGCAAGACATAGAGAAGCAAATTCATGTAACAATTTGGAATACCCGATAAGGCTCTCGAGCTGCAAACTTTGGTAAAACTTTTCTGTCCTCGGCAGAGAAAATCTCGAGACTCAGGGCTATGACACTCGATGAAGGAAAGTATTTTTGGGTGTTCCACCAATATGTCAACCATGGGGCATAATGAGTAACACCGACTGCCAATTGATCTCGCGGGAGCTGCTGCTTGTAAGCTGCTTTTGTTACATTGGAAGGAAAACCACGCCACCAGAAATTGGCAACAGGACCGAGTAGTGCTGCTCCTGCGAGCCTGTCATGATTCAAATACAGAATACAACATTAGCATATACTTCAGAACTGAGCTTCTAAATTGGTTGCTGGTAGAGCTATAATGGCAGAGAGGAGATTTAGCACCATCTCTGTAATCATTCCCATCATATTTAGCAATCGTGTCAAAGCCCAGTTGAATATCTGACTGTGTTGTGATTAAGGATCGTAATGAAGTCTACATGATGGATTTCTTGTACTTCGAGGGAAATTACTTCTGATCACGCCATGTCCTAAAATACTTAAGTAAATAGCACTGCAATACCCTATGCTTACTCATTGTATCCTGGCTACTTATAAGCACAAGTACGCATCTCGTCACAAGTGCTATATGACTATGTCTAATTACAGCAAGTATCATGCTAACAGAGCACCACAATGATAATATCATGCCGTTAGCTGTCACAGTTACTAGTGGCTAAGCCATACATAGCTAAATCTACATTGGAGGTAATACAAGTTTTGCACCTGTAAGAGAACTCTAAGAATCAATCAACATCTGGACTATTATAAGTATAACTATGTTAATTTTAGATGAATGATATTTGTAACACAGGGAAAAAAATCTCTACAATTGGTACAAGAATTTATGTTATACCTTTCAGGGATATATTTCAAACAGGTCCAAGTTATCTCTCCACCCATAGAGAATCCAATGACGTAAAATTTTGTTCCCAGCTCCAATCTATCAGCAAGTTCTTTAACATCAAGTCCTGTGCTTTTCTCTGTTCTCTTTGGATTGGGGTCACTCTCTCCATAACCAGCTCTATCAAATGACAGTATATAGATTGATAGTTCTTCAGCTAATTCCTGAAAATGTCATACTATTAGCCAAGCTCCCCCTGAAAGATTATAGAGCAGTATCAGGAATATATGAAAACAAAGAGTCTAATAGAAAGTGATTTACCTGAGATACTTGGAGGACATCATGACGACACGAATCAAAGCCATGAATGAAAATGATCTTGTGCTTGGCCATTTCTTTCGGTACCCCAGATTCCTTGTAGGCTAAATGCCTTCCATCACTCAGCTTAACTCTAGATGCTGTGACAGGAGGACCATTCGGTGATCCGCAAATACTAGGAGGCGTTGGCTGAATTGCCTTATATGCTAGTGCCAACAATCCAACTAACATGACAATTGAAAGACTTTTGATCATCCCTGAAATGCCAAATCCACATCAAACCAATTTCCCACACATCTAGAGGAATTATGCAAATGATATCATACTAACACCACATCCATTCCTATGCTAAAGCAGACATTTCGTGGATAAGATTAAATTCCAAGAGGTTTTATGCTTTCCGAATCAAATCTAACTTAGTAGTGAATCTCGAGTTTATGCATGCTGCGAAAAAATGCAAGAGATCCACAGAATGTATCCTCAGATATATGAAGGATGATCATGAAACATGAATGCATTACAAGTGTTAAGATATGCACCTTAGAAAATATAATTTAAATAGGCGGCGAAGAATGCAATGCAACTCTACAAACTATACATTCAGGTGCATGCTAATCATGCACCTACCAAAACACCTTTTATCTCAATCAGCAGTTTTTGTTCCGACAATCAAACATATCATAGGTGAAGTTTGACTGATGAATAATACCCTAAACCCCAGAATTTATACTGCATAGCATCAAACACTTAGTTGCAGATTACATGATTTTACCACGAGGAGGCCAAGATGCATTCATAATGTTCACATTTATTGAGAAACAGAGTCTACAGCTCTAATCACTTATGTGAACAGAAATTGGAAATGGTGGTTTAACACAATTTCTCAGAAAAATTATCAACTTTTGTAACAACCAAGATAACATCTATGTGCAGACTTCTTTTGACGAAAAAAATAATTAGGACGCAGAAAATTTGAAGAGATTCAAAGAACAGGAAGAAGACAGAAGCGAATCTAACTCCCCTTTTTCCCCTATTTCATTTCAGAGCGTGACCTTATAAAGTTCGCCCTTTTAGGATTCTGACTATGGACAAACTACAAGGAAATCATCAAGGAAAAAAACATGAATTTTGTGGAAAAAGTAGACGACTTTCCAATGCAAAGAAGAAGTAGAGACCTTGAGGAAGGGCAGTTGAGTTGGAGTTCATCTTGTTCCTGGTGTGAGCTCTGGCAGAAGCTGCTGAGATCTTTTTACCAGGGACAGCCATCGCCACCTCTGTCTGCAACTGCGTCTGTTTATAGATGGCTTTGTTACGGAGAAGGCGCTCCGAAACAAAGCACGCATCAAAAAGTACGTCTGCCCTACAACACCAAGAAACAAAAAGGTTGCTTGGTACAGGAAGGAATGATCCGTAACACTCTCTGAAACTTTTGCCAAAATCATTAGGCAACAAGAAAAAAGCACAAAAAAAGAAAGCTTTTTTTTTCTGTAATGGAACATAATAATGATGATCAATAGTTTTGGTGGAACAATTTGGTGACTAGTTATTGAGGCATACCGGATCAGGAGTAGAACAGTAAGCAACAAGTAAGATGGGGAACTGTGCAGCACCGTTCTTGCACCCTTCTGGCAATGATAATAACACGCCGGTGGTCACCAGTGCCAGCCTCTCGTTTGATGCTCATAAATGCCATTGAGAGAAAAGAGAAAAAAAAAAGGAAGGGAGAGAAGTTAAAAGAAAAAAATGGTTCTTTTCTAGATATTTAATTTGGTTGTTTAATAAAAATTTTGTTGTTCTTGTTGTCGAGCAGCAATAATGGTGTCAGCCTTTTTAACCCCCCCAAACAAATAATAATGGATGATCATGGAAAGAAAGACAGCTAGATGATGACCTTCATGTCAGTGTTACATCTGCTTATTGAGTTTTTAATGTGAAACTAGTTACATTTTAATGACGTTTCCATGATGAACCATTTAGTTTAAAGACTCGAACAAGCTAACCAAGTTGGTTGACACAGATGACTAGCGGGTCTGTGCCCCGGGTTGAGGAACCGGGAGCTAGTAGCCCCGAGTTCGAGCCCCGGAGTCGTCAAATTAGCCAGGATTACCCCCTTTACCGCTCGCGTTCGAACACCGGATTAGTCGGATGCTAGTAGCCCTGGACACCGGTGGGTCATATTACCGAAAAAAAAAAAAGACTCGAACAAGCATATATCTTTTACATATATCTTATTAAGGACCCTAACATATACATTTCATGTGCTCTCTCTCTCTCTCTCGAAATGGGGGCAAGTATGAAGATATTAGGAAAACAATAAACCTTATTAATTCTCTGATCGGTCCAATTCGGGCAAAAGGATGGAGAAAATTAAAGGAAATAATGGATCGGCCAACTCAGTGGAGAGAGAAAGAAAGAAAGGAAAAAAAAGCAATAAAGGGAATAAATCTTGAGCTGATCAGTTACAGGTAGAGGTCTGTCAAGAACACGAAGGAAGCCATTAAACCCAGTCCAATTCAATCCAAGAGGTATCTGATCCTTTGGCATGCAGATATAGAAACAAAATCCACAAAGAAAGAGAGAGAGAGAGAGGTGACCAGCGGTTGCTAGCATTGCAGATTTGTGGCGGAAGGCATCAATGCAGAAGGTGGAGACTGCTACAATTCAATTCCTGGATCGGGCAACACCACCGGAACCGCCGCCATCACAAGCAGAAACAGAAGTAGAAGCAGAAGCAGCGGATATGGAAAAGAGGAACGAGCGGAGAGAGAGAGAGAGAAGGCAAGTGGAAAGGAGAGAAAAGGACAAAAAAAGTATTTTTTTTCTTCTTTCTTATTTATTTAATTAATTAATTTAATGTAGTAATTGCAGTATAGTAACTAGTACGAGTTTTTTTTATATCCGCTCGAGACTCGATGTCCAGAGTTATTAGTATTATGACTAAAGCTGTGTTTGGCCAGATAAAAAAAAGAGGTTGAAATAGCGTTTAGCGATTTGACTAAGTCAACCCGCTAAATTAAGTGTTTGGTAAACTGATTTTATCATTGGCGTTTAAGGTTATCTAAAGGTTCATAGTAGGCTAATTTGAAAAGCTTTTAGCGTATAGAGTTTAGAGGTTCAATTTTTTTTTCAAATTTAATCTTCTAATTATAATATCTTCTTCCTATATTTTTTTATATTTTTTTATAAAAATCTCAATTAAATAGTATGAACATAAATAAAAAATTAAAATTTTATTGATTTTACGTATGAATATAATAAAATTTTAACTGAAAATAATTTATTCTTACATTGCAATAAAAAATAAATACATATTATATTGAAAATTAAATAATTTATTATCTCATGTCCGTTTATGTCATTTTATACTCATAAACTAATTCAAACACTAAATTTACCAAACACTTACTTATTAATTATCTAATTTAACCTCTAAACGTTAATCGTCATCCGCTAATCGCTATTCTTTATTTATACCGATATTCGCTAATCAACCGCTATCCGCTCATTAAATCGCTTATCATGCCAAACACAGTCTAAATCAGAGTCGAGGTAAAAAGTAGAAATGATATTTTTTTCGTCAAATTGATGATTCTGGAGTTCGAAATTGAGGTTACTAACTTTTGATCCTTCAATTTAAGATATACTTTTGCTAATTAGATGTGCTAACCGAACTTTATTAGTAACTAATACAAGTCGATGTAGTAGGATGAGGCGACAATTATCAAAAAAAAAATAACAGAGTACTAAACAGTAAAGAAAAAAATTAAAAAAGAAGGTAGTGTACAGTGGCGAGACGACGGATTCATAACTCACCCACATGAACAAGAAAAAAAAAAGATGAATGTTATTATAAGTTGAATCGATGTGGGTGTTTCACCGTGAAACATCCACGTGATCGATCGTCTATTTTTGAATATGTGGTTTAGATTAAAAGAGGAGAGAGAAAGTGGTTATGTTATTTTAGTTAGGTACTAGTTTGTACAAGAAGAAAATGACCCGCAAAATTTGTAAAATAAATTAATCATTTTAAATTTATTATTGCTTTTAATAATATTTAATATTTTTAATAGCCTTAATTTTTGAATTTTTATTAATTATTATTTACAATATTAATCTAATTCAGAATAGTATCTTCACAATTTTTCAACATAATTATTTAAAAAAGTATAGTTTAAGAATAAATAAACAAATACTTTACATTTACTTTAATAAAATTCTAATTGAAGTAAACTAAGAAAACGTAGCACATTAAATTATTATAAAAATTGATTTAAATAATCATTAAATAATCCGACAAATAAATTCGGGTCAATTTCTAATTGCTAATTGGATGAACATATTTTACGAGAAAGTGATCTTTAATATTCATTTTTATTTAAAAAATTTGATAGTAGTAGTTCTAAATTGGACTGATGGTGAAGCCAAATCGACAAAGAGAAAAAAAAAAGATAGATGTATAATTAAGCTACAGGAAATAGGCATAAAATATGAACACAGACATTATTGTATCAAAAGCAGGAAGGAAGGAAACATAAGATGTCACTCCAAAGACTAAGATATATGTGTGTGACAAATTACAGATTGAGCTGACGATGTTAGGGTCTGTTTGGCTTAGCTGATAAAAAATACCTGATAAGCACTAATGCTGATAAGTATTTTAAGTGCTGATACTTATTTTAAAATATAAATAATTACATGTTTGGATAAAAGTGCTGATAATATCAATAAGTAGTTGTAATATTTGTTAAAATAAATATTGACTAATATACCCTTAAAGTTGTATAATAATAATATTAAAAACTATGGATAAAAGAGTAATATAATTAGTTAAAACTAATAAGCCAACAACTTTAAAAATAAACTGCTTATTTTTTTTCAACTAGTTACCAAACAACTTATAAGTATATTTTTTTAGTTATCAAATATGTAAATTTTCTAAAATTTACTTATAAGTAATTTTAATCTACTTATACGCTTAGCCAAACATGCCCTTAATCTGTGCCGAGCAACAATGACCTGACAATAGTATAAGGCATGTCGTCTGCCATCGGGAACATGTGACCGGCCTCCGGCAGCTCGTGGTAGTGAACCCAGGGCAGCTTCTGGCTTATGTAGCGTGACATCCCT
>LTAE01003386.1:0-20687 GCA_001647135.1 Pontederia paniculata
AACAAGAAAAAGAAAGGTCAACTCTCTCATCCTAAATGACACGTCATCGTTCTACTTCCCTTTGACGTTTCTCTTCAGTCTTCACATAACATACTCTCTCTATATATAGTTACTCCTCAAGTTTTGTTCCGGCATCTCCTCCCCTATCTCCATTGGCATTGATGATATAGAAGCTGTGTCATTGCTTTTCTCTATCTTATATATCTTCGCCAGTGAAAGGAGATTGAGAAGACAACATGGGAACACAAGCTCCATCACCCCCTGACAACTATGTCAACAACGACAGCAGCAACAAGAAGGTACGTCCACTGCATGCCTCCCCTGAAACCTTCAATTCTACTACTCTTACGAGCGTTGTTACTTTGGAAGAAGAATAAGAATCACACATGCAGTCTCCCTACCACATCCTCCCCTATAATTATATTGTCCTTAATAAGTTACTCCGTTCCATATATGCCTGGGAGCCTAGTCATGAAATGTCTCTAGTCCTTCCTCAGCTTCTCATGTAAAGGCAAAATCGTTAATTTGACTGCTGAGCAGAGTCTTGTGAAGCTGGTTCAAGCATCAAATGGAGATCAAATTTCAAAAGCATCTATCATGCTCTAAGGTCTGGAGTTGCTTAAACTAAATCAGCCGGAAAGAATGACACACAAATATTATTTTTTTGGGTCACTGAGATTCAATCGTATGGACCTTGGACATCCCAGATAGATTGAAATTAAGAAGAGAGAAGAATGATGTTCTTCCGGTGGAAGGGAAGAGTGAGAGTGAGAGTTGGGTACGTCCATTGGATGTTGGATAGACGGACTATGAGAAGTTATTCGGGTTTGGTTTTTAGAATCGTCAAAATTGGTCAAAGTAAATTTTAGATCCTACTAATATAATCATGAATATCACATTGTAACTAGAATTTGAACTAACTAATTAATTTAAAATTTAGCTACGCAAGATATATTATGTTTTTTATATGAAACTAAGTTAATAGTTATCTTAATCAATTATAATATTAATTATATAGTGATGCGAGCATGTATTATTATATAGTAATATTTATTTTTTATCATAATAAAAATGGATATTTATTTAAATAATCTTAAATTTATATTATCTACTATCCATTTTTAAAATATTTTTAACTATATTTTTTGTTACATATATATTGTTAATACCATTTAATTATGGTACTTTTTAATTTCAATTCGATACTTTTTCTCATTTAGTTTAATTAATTAATTTAAATTTTAGAATTTCATGAACTAAAATGTCCATCCATTTTTTTAGGTTTTTATTATCATTACATTTTTTTATCCAAAAAATAAATTATAATATATTATCTAATCGTTTAATTATCTTTGTCCCAACGGCCCCGAAGATGTTGCAGAATGCTTAGTATCTGTTTGTGAAAGTAAAGGGCCGATTACTTTTTTGTTATGTCAAATGTCCACCTCGTAAATCAAGTTTGATATCTCAGAATGATGGACGAAATCGATTTTTGAAATCATCAATTTAATAATAAAAAATATCGTTTTATTTTTATCTTAACTTTAAGTTAATTAAATTTTAATAATTCTTAATATTAAAAGTACCAAGTGGATACCAAAAAAAAAAAAAAAAATCCACCCTGTCACAGAATATGAGTGAACGTGGATTCTTCGATTGATAAAAATAGGTGATCATAAGCTTCCCCTACTGAATTAAACTAGCCAAAGTCTAAACTTATAGAACTGGAAGGAATCAAGGTTTTCAAAAGAGCAAGTTATCATTCAATAAGTTGAACTAATAAAAGTGCAATAATGATGCCACGTGTTCGAGGGCAATGATAATGTTATCACAGGCCAACTCTTACCATGTGACCACTCGGTTGCTTCGCTTATTTTCAAACTAGTTTGAATCTTTTGGCGGCCCTCACTCTCACACGCTAGATAATATTATTACCAAGTTAAATGATATTGCAAGTTCCAACACATTTTTTTTTTTGAGTCAGGAGCCCCCAACTTATTTATGCAGTAGTTGTGAGTATTTTTTTTCCGTTTGTTGCGAGATATAATTTTTTAATATGTGTGATCAGCTTAACTTTTAATTAGTTAATATTTTGAGAAGACTTGATTTTAAGAATTTTATTTTCATAGGATTATTTTTTAATAGAATAAGTCTTTTGAAGTTACCATAAAAAATAATGAAGCTGTCAGAGAAATAATATAAAAAGCATGCAACATCGCTTGAACACCTTCTAGGTAATTCAGCTCGTGAATATCTTAATTGTGGGCTATATCTTATATGAAGTGGGGATTTAAAAATAGAAAAAAAACATTAATGGTTCAGATCTATAAGATGTGCTGGATAGGATTCTCTTTGACCAACCAAGTAAACCTAATCTTTTGGAAACTAGCAAAGTACTAATTTATTTTTTAAAAGAAAAATTTAATTAACTTGGATCATAATCATTTTGATACAAAAATGAGAACAGAGTCGAAGGTGTCTCCTCCTCCCAAAAAATAATTACATTATAATTATTAATCTATAATCGTTAAGTGGTCAGCAGCTCTATTTGCTTCTCTAGGTACATATTGACATAATACATTATCAAAAAATTGTAATAAATTTTAAATGTTTGATATTAGACTTCAGAGTCTCCAAGGGCAAGTCATTTTCTGTCATTATCTTTATGAGTATGGTTGAATCCGATTCTGCAATTAAGTTCTGAATTCTCGCATATCTACTTGCTCTCTATGCTCAAAACATACATCAAGATCAACATTGTCTTTTTCATTACTTTAAACTTGATCACATCGATCAGAAATGAGTAACCTTACTTTGAATAATCTTATCATTTTTAACTGGATAAGACCATATGAAATTTTTTATGTTCGTGCGAAAATTCAAATTCGAAATTTAAACGATAAAGAGTTGCTTACCAGCCTTGTTGGTCACATCGCTTCCCTGTTCAAAACCAAATTTGACTAGGAAGATTTTAAATCCCTGAAGGTGACAGTTGCCTGCATTTAGAGGCTTCACAAGTTCATACTGTATGAACAAGATACCTGTTGAAATGGACCAAACAAAATTTCAATACATGTGGAAGTTGACAGCTTTGAACTATTCATCCATCTTCTTAATTTCTATTTTCCTATGATATCAAAGGAAAAAGATAAGAAGAAATGCATCAGGAGTACCGAAAAGTTTGTCAAAGAAGTAAGCTATAAGCTGAGTTTAGCTAGGAACGGAAATGATCTCATAGATGAAATCAGCGACCAGGAAAGTGAAAGATGTTAACTTGTAGCTACGAAGTCTCTGCAGAAGTCATCTTGTGACTAATCTCGTCTGTTTAGTGTTTACGCGTACAGATGAATGATCGAACTACGAGCTTCTAATAGTAAAATGACAAGAAATATTGCTTGGTCTTCGAGGATTCATGTCACTATCATTTCCTGGTAGCTTCCTATTTCGTTGTCTATTCCAGCGTCGTGTACTTACGCAAGCAGTTAAATCCATTAACTTCATTGCCAGTCAATGAAGTATCTCAACCACACAGCTGAAATGGAGACTTCCTAATAGTGGATCCAATAAAAGATCCTAGTAAGGTTTTCTTCGTAGTTTTCTGGAGCAGTTTGAACAAGCTTAATTCGACATATTGACCAATTACTTAATCGTTTCATGTTAAATAGATAACAGAAATTTCGATTTGATTTTACCATTGTTAGGAGAAAAGAGTTAGAATTCTGAATTGGAAAACCAGAGAACTAATAACCCAGAATCAAGCTCCGATAAAACTTCACGTCATTCTGTTTTACTATAGAATGAAGAAGAGTTTGACTATAGAATGAAGTGATCTTCTTTTAATGTTTAGTGATCTTCACTTCATTTTTACACCTTTGGGATTTTTTTTGTAATTATTTTTCTTCAATATAACCGTTGTACTCCTTTTTCAATGGATTTGACTTCTCAAAAATAGATGTTGAAATTTTCCTGTTAGCCGTCGGTCGACCGCTCCCGTCAACGGTCGACCGATTTGCCAAAATATAGTCCATACTTGCACTAGTCGACCACTCTCATTTACTGGCCGACAAGTCTTTCTAGGTAATTATTGAAATAGCTACTCATATGGATCGGTCGATCCTTTAACAAATCAATCGATCGTTATAAAATTTTATAGACTAGACGATCAGTTCAGAACATCGATCGATCGCTTTTTTGAACCAGATTGATAGACATGTACTATTTTGCTCATAACTCTCAGCACCGATATTCGATTGATATGATTTTTTATTCTTTGAAAATATAACAAAAATGTCTAAAACTTTTGTATTCATACCTCGAAAGTTTCATAAACTTGTTGTCAAGCAGAGGTCGGTCAACCGACCTTATGAGTTGGTTCATCCAATCTTCAGAATTTTTGCATTATGACACATCAAATCATTTTTATTTTCACTAGAAATTTCAGTTTAATGTTTCATCTATATTTTCACCACTCAAACAATATTAGTAAATACATCTCAATTAAAAATATAAATAGGATAGTCAATTATTAATATAAAATAACATTTAGAACTATCTTTTTCAAACTATTTTTTTTGAATAATTTTAATCACTCGAGATTTACAAACCCTATATTCCAACATTTTTATTCCATATTTTGATTCTTTTTGAATTTATAGGTCTTGTGACTGTGATCTATTGTCGGAGTTTCTTACAAGTGTTGGTGAATTTTGGATCATCTCTTCATGGATCATTTTCGCTTGAATGGACATATCATTAATTCATTTGATTTGATTTTTTTTCGAAATTTTCTATCCTTTGTATTGAAAATATAATTTTGTGAGTTCACTTCGTCAAATGATATCATAACAAAGTTGGGATAATGGATGATGTACGTGAGTTGAGTTCCAAGAACAATATGGATAGAATTACTGCTAGTTTGGAAACTTTTCTAAGCAAAACATGGTGTAGATCAAGCTCGTCCTCAACCCGAATGAACAATATGAAATCAAGGGTGTCTGAAAGATCAGTGGAAGACAATAATAACAATTATGGAGGAACTTGAAAAGATCATTATTTATCTGGATAAAAGTGAATATTTACTCTTTGACAATGAGAAAGAGAGTTTTAATGAAGTTAACATAAATTTGATAGAATTGCCACCAAGATGAATACATTGAAGAATTAGAGAAAAAAGCTCATGAAAAGAATGTTATTAGAGAAGGCAGTTGATTGATTATCTTCAAAGTGACCTAATATGTGATGATGTTCCAATGATTATCAAATGAATTACTTCTACTTGGATTAGGTCTTCAAGTTAAGCAATGAGTGTCACCCTCTGTTCAACACTGAAGAATTTTGAGCATACTTTATTCAATAAAATTCTATCTCGCATTTAGAATTGCTCTCTAAACTTAAAATTCATAAGTCTGGATCTCTATTTTTGGAGTTCTAAACATTATTGATTTTAAAGCATCTTTTCGTTCGATTGAAACATCATCGTCATTTGTTCGTTTTATTTATTTTCGCAAGAATCCTTGTTGAAACTATGAGTTTTTGGATTCTCAGTTCTTAATTTTAATTTGTTATTTGCTTCACGGCTTCAAAATCTTGAGAATTATTCCATTGCTAGCATACTTAATTTACCTTTGTAGGAAGTTGTTTTGGTTGCTGCAAACTGAAGTGCAGGATATATCATGTTTCTGTAATGAAGAGATCATTTTGTTGGATGCACAATTCTAATGCTGTCATCTTTGTTGATCATGAATATAATCTTGCAATTCTAATGCACAATTCTAAACTAAGTGCAGACGGAGCGGTCGATCGATGAGTGGTTGCCGATCACATCGTCCAGGAACGCCAAGTGGTGGTACTCGGCGTTCCACAATGTCACGGCCATGGTCGGAGCCGGCGTCCTCAGCTTGCCTTACGCCATGTCCAAACTCGGATGGTACGCATGCTCGATCAAATATGCTGATAAAAGTTTCAGTGAGAAAGCAAAACAAGTAGAACGAACACATTGCAGAGAAAATTTATGATCCAAATCTCACTCGTTGTGTCATGCACGTACAGGGGTCCGGGCATCGCTGTGTTGATCCTGTCGTGGGTGATCACCCTGTACACGCTGTGGCAGATGGTGGAGATGCACGAGATGGTTCCCGGGAAGCGATTCGACCGGTACCACGAGCTGGGGCAGCACGCGTTCGGGGAGAAGCTCGGCCTGTGGATCGTCGTGCCGCAGCAGCTGGTGGTGGAGGTCGGCGTCAACATCGTCTACATGGTCACCGGCGGCAAGTCCCTGCAGAAGTTCCACAACGTCGTCTGCCAGGACTGCAAGAACATCAAGCTCACTTACTTCATCATGATCTTTGCCTCCGTCCACTTCGTCCTCTCCCAGCTCCCCAACTTCAACTCCATCTCCGGCGTCTCCTTGGCCGCCGCGGTCATGTCCTTGAGGTACGTACATTAACAAGATCGATGAGAATTCTCGTGTTGCAAGCTTCTTGTGATGCAATGATGGCTGACTGATGTCTTTTACAGTTACTCTACGATAGCTTGGGGTGCATCCGTGGACAAGGGGAAGCAAGAGGACGTGCAGTACGGCTACAAGTCGCCGACCACCGGCGGAACCGTCTTGAGCTTCTTCAACGCGCTGGGAGACGTCGCGTTCGCGTACGCCGGCCACAACGTGGTGCTGGAGATCCAAGCCACCATCCCTTCCACGCCGGAGAAGCCCTCCAAGAAGCCTATGTGGAGGGGCGTCATCGTCGCCTACATCATCGTGGCCCTCTGCTACTTCCCCGTCGCCCTGGTCGGCTACTGGGCCTTCGGCAACACCGTCAATGACAACATACTCATCACCCTCAACAAGCCCCGATGGCTCATCGCCACGGCCAACATGATGGTCGTCGTCCATGTCATCGGCAGCTACCAGGTATCCTTTTTCTCGGCCGGATTACTGTTAACAGGATGTTTGCAGTGCATGGTTTCTTATATTGTCTTACGTGAGCGCAGATTTATGCCATGCCCGTCTTCGACATGATGGAAACTGTCCTGGTTAAGAAGCTCCACTTCACTCCGAGTTTTACTCTTCGCTTGATCACGCGATCGATTTATGTTGGTAAGTAATATCTAATGCGCAATTGACCTCCTGAAATCCATGAACTTTTCGACTCGCCATATGTGAGAAAATTACTTTTACTGAACTGCCTTTGATACGTTGTGTGTTCTTTTGCAGCACTCACAATGTTCATCGCCATGACCTTCCCATTCTTCGGCGGGCTGCTCGGATTCTTTGGCGGCTTCGCCTTCGCCCCGACCACATACTTCGTAAGCACTCACTTCCTCTTGCAGCAGAATCATACTGAACGTTTCACTCAGTGCTGTTCTAAGTTGTGATTCATGTTGCAGCAATGCTAAAATCTGACCATGATCATGTGAATGTCCTCTTTTTGCAGCTTCCTTGCATCATGTGGCTCGCAATTTACAAGCCCAAAAGATTCAGCTTGTCTTGGATCACAAACTGGGTAAGTGAAGTCACCTCAGCAATTCCTTCCTTCTCTGATGAACACAGTTCAGAGTATCTGATGCTATTTTTTCCTGATTTATGTGCATGCCCAGATCTGCATTACTCTTGGAGTTCTACTGATGATTTTCGGTCCAATTGGTGGATTGAGGCAAATCATCATTGATGCCAAGACTTATCATTTCTACTCCTAAACAAGCAGGAGAAAAAAGCTGCTCCTTAGTTGAGTAGAGAGCATCGTGTTATTTATCTCCTCAATCGTAAAATGCTAAATTTACGATGGTAGATATTAGATTTTCTCTCTCCTAAATTTATTCACCGTAAATTTAACATTTTACGATTGAGGAGATAATTAATATGGTGCTTACTATTTAATTAGGGAGCATCTTTGTTGAATCCAATTTTAAAATATATATTTGGAGTTGATTGTTTGTTTCTACTTTTGATTTGCGTGTGTGCCTTTAGAATGTACAAGTATACGGTGTCACTTCTACAGAATTTTATATACGAACTCTGTATTCTTCTATTGTATCAGTCCCACAAGGTTCCTCAAATGTAATGTTTTTTGTTCTTTCTTGAACTTGTCGATTTGTCAAATAAAACTTTCTATATATTCCACGACCAAAGAAATGTTTTCTACTTATATGTATCGAGTATGGTTGTATTTGTAGAACCAATTTGTTTCAGATAGAAAATAAAAAGAGAACTACTTGTGAATTCAGGAAACTCTCCATCAGATTGGGATTACAAGTGATATAATTGTTGATCTTTCTGACATATTTATCATCAAGATTCTAAGAGTGGAGGAATACTTGCAGTATTGAATGATAAGATTCTCCTCATCTTTACCGAGTAATAAAGCTGAATAATCAATTTGACTGAAGACAGAATGCATGCTAATGATGCAGCAGGAATTCCAAATCAAACACAAAGTTAAGTTAGTGGGATGCACATAGCAATTTAAATTGAAATAATTGTGAAAGAAAATGATAACTCTCTTTGCCACGTTCTATTAACAAGTGCACCTCGGTCTAAGTTCATTAAAGAAGATTAAGAACTTCGAGGTCAACGATTGTTTAAATCTCAGATCACCAAAGCCAGGAAACAGGGAGAAGGTGTTTACTTTGAAATTGTAAAGAAAGAACCATTCTTTATATTCAATCAGTTGTGTTCTTGACAATTGCTTCACAACTAAGAAGGAAGGGGCAGTGGTCATATGCTCCATATACCACAATCCAACTTCATATAATTCCGTCGTCTGCTTCATAATTCTCCTACAAATTCCGGGCCTAATGACCGCGCCGGCGCCGAATTATGTCAGACTGAACCTTGAAACACAAGAAAAAGTGATGGCTTTTTTTTTCCATGGAATGTTACCTTCTTATACATAATTTGCAGCTGCAAGCAACTGTGCTAATGGTGGCTGTCCTCTTTTGCAATTTGGCATGCAGAGTGAGAAGGAACAGGCGGTGAACGATTGGCTCCCCATCACATCCTCCAGGAATGCCAAGTGGTGGTACTCTGCATTCCACAATGTCACAGCCATGGTCGGCGCCGGCGTGCTCAGCTTACCCTACGCCATGTCTGAACTCGGATGGTAAGGACTCCATAGCATTTGCATTCTCATGTCAATAACAAATGATTGCAGAGTGATGGCTTAAGGTCGCCAGAAATGATCTGAACAGGGGTCCGGGCGTTGCAGTGCTCATTCTGTCCTGGATCATAACCCTGTACACCCTGTGGCAGATGGTGGAAATGCACGAGATGGTGCCGGGCAAGCGCTTCGATCGGTACCACGAGCTGGGGCAGCATGTGTTCGGAGAGAGGCTCGGCCTCTGGATCGTGGTGCCCCAGCAGCTCGTCGTGGAGGTGGGCGTCAACGTCGTCTACATGGTCACCGGCGGGCAGTCCCTCAAGAAGTTCCACGACGTCGTCTGCAACGACGACTGCAACCCCATCAAGCTCACCCACTTCATAGCCATCTTCGCTTCCGTGCACTTCGTCCTGTCCCAGCTCCCCAACTTCAACTCCATTTCCGGCGTCTCCCTGGCGGCTGCTGTGATGTCCCTCAGGTACTGTTGTCGATCTCTGTCGCCTCTGATACGACACTGTTCTCGCTCGGCATGATTCATATGTACTGATCAGTTACTCCACCGTTGCCTGGGGAGCATCTCTGGACAAGGGGAAGCAAGCGAATGTGGATTACAGTCTCAGGCCTTCCTCGAGCTCGTCGGGCACCGTCTTCAATTTCTTCACCGGCCTAGGGGACATCGCCTTCGCGTACGCCGGGCACAACGTCGTCCTGGAGATCCAAGCGACGATACCTTCGACGCCGGAGAAGCCTTCAAAGGGTCCCATGTGGAGGGGCGTCGTCGTTGCCTACGTCGTCGTTGCACTCTGCTACTTCCCTGTCGCTCTGGTTGGGTACTGGGCCTTTGGCAATCAGGTCAGTGACAACATTTTGATCGCCCTGGAGAAGCCGAGATGGCTGGTTGCAGTGGCCAACTTGATGGTCGTCATCCATGTCATTGGCAGCTACCAAGTAAACTGCTCACACTGTTAGCATCTACACCACTGCATCATGTTTGCATGATTAAGAACTGTTCAAACTTCTTAATGTGACAGTTTTGCTATGTCTCATTCTGTGTACTGTTTTCCTGTATGTGATGTGCTCTGGTTGATGCGACCTTATTGTCTTGTTCATGCAGATCTATGCCATGCCTGCGTTTGACATGATAGAGACAGTGCTTGTAAAGAGATTTCATGTGCAACCAGGTCTCAGAATTCGCTTAATTGCGAGGACTATTTATGTTGGTAATCTTTCGCTGCCATGCATTTATGTTTGCCTTTTCTTCCTCAATTATGATATGCTGAATGATTCATGTTCTTCTGAACAAAACAAACAAAAACATGTTCTGGCAGCATTCACAATGTTCATCGCTATGACTTTTCCATTCTTTGGTGGGCTACTTGGATTTTTTGGAGGTTTCGCATTCGCTCCTACGACATATTTCGTGAGTACTATTTGGAATTTTTAATTTTTTTTTGTTAAATTGAATGGGTTGTCACAATTTTGATCTTATCTTAAAGTTTAAAAATAATTTTGGATAATTTTTAGTTTGATCTCTTCAACTATATTATTATCCACTTAGCACTCTTAAACTTATTTAATGGTGACACTAAACCTCAAAAATAAAGTCTGATATTTTTTCTATCATTTTATTTTTTTTAAACTATTAAATTATTATTTTATCCTTCTTATATTAATTGATCAAAACAAATAATTTTAGTCTTATTTAAGAATATAAAAGGAAAAATTTGCAGTTGTATTAAAAAAATAAAATTAAAGCCGAAGAATATTTTGAAGTAAAAAATAATACTTAGAATTATGAAAAAAAATTATTGGATAAGAATTTAAAAATAATAATTTAACGAGGTTAAAATAGAAATTCAATAATTTAGGAAAATAAAAATAATATAAAAGATAATGATATATTTTTTTTTAGGTTAAATGTCACTATTCGAAAAATTTAAGAGTGCAAAATAAATAATAATATAATTCAAGAATTATATTGGTAGATATACTTTGAGAGAGGAAAATGAAATTTTATATATATAACTTCTTTTTGTTTCAAAGTTTTTCGTGCCAGTTTCATATCTTCATTGTGTGCTACAGATATGTATCACTTCTTAAAATCTTGTTTGCAGCTTCCTTGCATCATGTGGCTCGCCATATACAAGCCACAAAGGTTCAGCTTATCTTGGATGACTAATTGGGTAAATCTAAATCACATTGGTCGATTCAATTCTTCATGATATGATACATAAAAAGTTATCTCAATTTTTCCTTTTCGCTGCTGTGTCAGGTATGCATCATAATTGGAGCTTCTTTGATGATTTTCCCTTCGATTGGCGGATTAAGGCAGATCATTATCCAGGCCAAGAATTATGAATTTTACTCTTAATTTTCAGACCGGCAACAGTTGCAGAAAACTAAATGGACGGGCAACCATTAGAAATCAGACGGCAGCATCAGATAAAAGTGAACACGACCTGAAAAGTTCCAATTTTCTTGTGGAGAATTCTATTTATAGGAAATTTGGCGATATAAAAACGTTATTGGATTAGATTCATTGGAGTTTCATAATTTCCTGACTATTTCAAATTTATTTTGATAAACCGATCTATCTTTTTTTATCATTTTTAATTTTACAACGGACGATGTAGATCATGACTGGGAAGCGGGATACCACTTAGCAACATCTATTTCAAAATTGCAAAAACAAAGCCTCACTATTTTTAAAATTTAGCACACGTATTTTGACTGTAAAGAACTTTATTTTCTCGGAGGATACAAATTAGAAAGTGAATATGCTGAAAGAGCATTGAAGCAGAAACTATAAGGCAGTTGCCTTCCATAAGATAATAAACTAGTATGCATAAAGGCAGCAGTGAAAGCAAACTACAATTACCATATTTAACAACACCTCTTAGATTAGGTATTAAAACAAGCAGAAAAGGGACGAAATTAACCTCTCGTGAAGAAATAAACATACCTTAGACACTGCTTTTCCTGATATTCTACATGGTGTAAGCATTCATCCAACAAAATTCACAGCCACAATAAAGTGGCCAAATAGCAGAATGATGGCAAAACCTTATAGTCCATCGAAGGAAAGGAACCATGTATGCATAAAACATTAGACAAGATCAGGATCCCCATTACACAAACTTGAGATAAGACAAATCCAGATCAAGATGGAAAAAGATGAACCAAAACCTTTAAAGCAATTTAAACCCTTTCAAGAGAACACACAAAGACTACACTTAAAGCGATTTTAATTCGTACTACTATACCAAAAATCTAAACAGTAACATAATAAGAAGAGGATTTTGGGAGCACAACAATGCAAAAAAAAAATGTTCTTTTTGATCTATCAGCTTTGTCTATGTACAATTTGGGGAGCATAACAAAATTGCCAATATCAACAACAATCTACAAAACCCAGAGCTCCCACCAAATCTACCAATGAGCAGAAGAATACTACTCAAACATTTTGATTCCGACTTATAGAATATCAAACTTTTTGAAGGGCTAACATCAGCACTAGGATCATGCATGATATGCTGTTGTGAGTTTTTTGTTAAAATAAATATGAAGTGCATCATTAGCGCCAACAAGTGTCCATAGCTCAGCCAACACCACAAGCCTTGATTAATACTAAAAAAATTCAGCTCTTCAGGATGCAGTCTCGGAGCTCTGTGTTGTTGGCTTTCATGAGCATAAATAGACGGCAATGTTCTGGAAAAGATGTAGATCCGATTCACCATCTCAGTCCACTGCAGTAACATAAGTTACACGTTGTCTCTTAATCCAAAAATAAGAAGACAGCAATCACACCTTAAAATGTCAATCAATTTCTCCATCTTCAACATCATTTATGGGAGCACCACTGGTCTCAACTTCTTCCTCCTCGTCGTCATCATCAACCTTCATGTACAGCCCCAGCTGTTCCAAAGGATTTATTTCTCCAAGTCGAAAACCTCCAATACCCTCCTGCGAGTGAGATGGGCTGGTTTCACCAACTGAACTAGCTAATTGTTCCCCTGGTGCTGTTCTGAGCATTTCTAGATCCTTTAGCGCAAGACTGTTTTCATTTATCTCAACAGATTTCTCCATCTGCACTCAAACTAATATTGTTAAGAGAACAGAACTTGCTAGCAAACAGCATTGAAAAGATGCTAAAGAAATGGTACTTGCCTGTAACAAGGCCTGACGTGCTGCTTCCCTTTCAAGTTCTCGTTTGCGCTTAGCTTCTGCAGCAGCATGTGCAGCTGCTTCAGCTTCAGCTTGTCGTCGGGCATCCTCAGCAGCTTTGGCTTCTGCTTGCAGTCTGGCTTTTTCTGTTCATAAGAATCAAGTTCAAGAGATCCAAAAAAAAATGCAATGACAAATAAGAGAACTAAGAAAATGTGATTGACATAAAATGAGTAGGGCTTTTCCTGTACCTTCCCTTTGCAGCCTTTCAAGCTCCTCTCTATCACGTCGTAGTTTCTCAGGGTCTTTCTTTTCGACCTGATAAAGAAAAGGGAGTTGTTAAAGCAGGCTATCCTGATTATCAGTTAAAACTATCTAGATAATTTAGCTATTGGAACAAATAAAACGGATCACTGCCAACCTTTTCAAGTGTCTTTTCACGGGCCTTAAGAATTGTATCAGCAAAGCGACTTCTCAAGAGAGCAGCTCGATAAATCTTATCAGGGGAGACCTGTCTCTCAGTTGGAGCACTCCCCCCTAGAATATTCCACATGGAAAAAGTGAGGAGTTTCATCCAAATGATATGCTACACCTGGGGTATTGGCAATAGTCTTCTTGGGACATGCTTACCCTCTCTATTGCAGTCTGTCTCACTGGCATCAGGCTTTAGATAAGCTTCTTGTTCCTGTTGGCTTGATCCATTAGAATATCCTGAGCCAATATAACAACACTTCAGCTGACAAATCAACCTAAAGTCAACATGTGAATTTCTTTTGCTGCATGTTATTGAATTCCATTTGTCATGTTAGCTGTTAAGGCAATTCTAACTCACTGTTCTCGTCGAAGGGATTCACTGCATCACTTCTCTCTTGGTCCATATTTTCCCCATGCTGTGCAATTTCCTACGCATTCAATTATTAAATAAATTTCTCAGAAAAGAGCAAGCGATACTTAAATGAGAAAGAGTTTGCACTTCATAGGTGAACAAGAAATTCACAGGCGCCACAGTATGAAAGTGGAAAAGCAAATAATCTTTAGTGAAGCATCAAATATCATAATGCTGAAAACGATGGAAATATCATGAAAGACATCAAATACCTTGACTTCCGTTTTGGGACTAGCAATTTTGATGTCAGATTCACTTCCTGAGGAACTGCCAGAATCAGAATCTGCAAAAGCATCATAGAATTGAATCACACGATGATTTGGATAAATATTTAATCTGGATCGAATCCACTGTGATAAAAAAAAGGTATGGCACAACGAATGGGATTGTCCTGGAAAGCAAGCTCCAAAATGGATCTCTCAAATTACTACATGCTTATTGTACTGACACCAGAAAAAAACAACATATATTTCTCTGTTGATGGAGAAACACTTTGGAGGTTAAAGATGATAAATGGAAGATATAAAAAATTAGACACTGATGTAGGAAAATTTGTTGTCGCCCCCACGATTTGCTAGACAGGGATTAATTTATGTAGGAACAGGCATGAAATATGGTATTATGTTTGTTCTCTCCACCACGATTGCAAAGCAATTAGTTTATTTTGATATCATGATGCTTGGTACGTTTCCTTCACCATGTGCACCATCACGATCAATGAATCTTTTTTTAGGGAACATGATCAATGAAACTAATATCACAGCTCTATGAAGTTAAACCAATCTACTACAATCTACCTTGCTCTTCTCATTAATTTCTTGAATAATTTGATCAAATACATGGACGGCTGCAAATATGAACACGTTTTTGTGTTTTTTAACCTATTTTTACATTATCTATTGCATCTTGACTCTAGCCAATTTAGAAACTCAAGAATGAGAAACATTTTAGTCCTAAGAGCACTTATATTCCTTTGTCCGGGAAAGAACCTTAATTGATACTAAATATGGCAAAAACATAAAAACAGGCTGAGGAACTCCCACTCCAAAACCACATTTGAGAAATGAGAAACCATTGTCTTCATGGGTAAAATTGAACTTCATGGGAAACCCACTATTTCTTTGAGAACCTAGGAATGGTGAAGGGTAAGAGATTCGTCATAAGAAAGGATGACTACATAGCCATCACTCAACATAATATCATCGTCTAGTTCTTTTATATGTCCAGGAACTATAAAACGGGGGTTAGATTTGCGTTTAGGACTACTGCAGCTACAAATATAGGATCAGATAACAAAAAAGGAGGCTATGGAAAGAATTAGATCGTCTCAAACTTGTAAGTACCATATTGAAAAAGATTCAAGACTGCTGGGATGTATTACATTCTTTAGATTTTATAGATAAAACAATATAGCAAAAAAGAGTTGATGATTTCTTGATCAATCACACTAGGCTTTAGATTCAGTTGTTCCTGTCTTTTAGAAGTTTTATCCACTAGAAGATACACTGAGTTGGTGTGTCAGGACTCTCTCCATTCCTTAAAAAACAATATTGTTCTACCATATTGAGTAAACTTATATAAAAATGCACTTATACATGCTTCTAACTATTAGTTTTATGACTTTTACCTTTATTTAGAGAAAACGACTTCTTTTCTTGACATAAGATCATAACAATCATGATAAAATTCTGTATCACAATCATCATGTCAAGTTGCCAAAAATAAGAAAATAACAAACAAAAATACTAAATTATAATGTGAAGATGAGTTAATAGCTGATGTTTGAGAATCTTAACAACTACACTGTAAAATTTGACTATTTTCACAAAGTCAAAACATGTGTGCCAAGCGTGCAACCCATCAGCCTACTAACAATAAGGGAGAAAACATAGCATATCACAATTAGAGCATCAAATTGAGGTGTGACCACAACACTTAAAATGATTCTAAGATTTTATTTATGCATAACCTAATAATTATAAGGTGTAATAACATTTTCTGTTTCAATCGCACTAGTCAATATGAAGAAAAGCAAATACTAACCACTAGAAGAAGATCCTGAATCACTACTAGAACTACTTGAACTGCTGCATTTTCCATTTCTAAGTGCGATATCTTTTTCTATCACCACAGGTGGATAGCTTGAGACAGGAGGATCATTGCCAACTATGTCCACATCCTCATCTGCGTGGTCATTGCCTAGACACATTGAATGACAAAAGTTACAGAACATCAGCGTAAATGTGAAGGGTAAGAATCACATTTCCAAGGGATTTGAAGGGTGTGGACTACCTTTGCAAGGATGCAGAGATGAATTGCTAAGACCAGATTCATTTAAAACCTGCGAGTAGAAAAGATAAGCACGTAGTTTTGGATATACAATTAGCATGCAGTCCAAAGACCTAAATAGTACATGCCCACCTCCATTTCACAAAGCTCAGATTTAACTTGATTCCCTGACTGTTTTCCAGCCAAATAGTCATCAACAATCTTCTTTAATTCCAACAACATCTCATCACTATAAGAATCAACATCAATCTCCACCTCATCCACATCAGTTTGTGTTACATTATCAGAATGGGTTCTGAGGAACTCGATAAGTTGAGCTGGCATTTCCTCCATATTCTGCAAATGGTTGATAAGATCTCGTTTCTCTTCATTTGTTATCTTTCTCTTTTTAAGCTCCACTTCAACAATTTCATGCATAATAGGAGACGTTTTCCTCTTCTTTGTCTGTGAAACAGGTTTCTGAGCTCCTGCTTCTCCCTTGGTGCCTGGGTCAGCTGTAGCCATTTTTTTCTCAATAGGTTTCCATCTGGTTTCGAAGAACTTACTCATGATGTCTGCCATGGTATGTACATCATTACCGGGTGGATTATAGGTCATCGCATTAGCGAATGTAAGCCTTACATCTGAAACAAAATCCCATGGGCTATCATAGCTAGCAGAAGCAATCTTACTCTTGACTGTTCCCAAATCCATTGGATGCTTGATAACTTGAAAATAATCTGGAATATTTAACTTAACTACATCAACAGGTGTGTTAAACACCCATGCATGTTGATGACCCATCAAGCGCTTGAGAAGTGTTTCGCATTGTTTCATCAGCAAAATGCATGAGTTGCTGACTGGAGGTGGAAGCGGAGCCTGCTTGGTAGATTCAAACCTTCCAGAGTTTCCGCGCTTTAGACTGGAGCCATTCTGGCCCATCAAATCATGTTTCTTAGGATGCACTGCACCTGAGGATGATAAAGCAACCCCATTAATACCCGATGCAGTCCTCATGGACATTTTCTTCTGGAAATTCTGAACCTGCTCAAGCTCTTCTCTAAGTCTCAATTGAAGAGCCTTCCTCTCCGTCTTGGACATCTTTGACAACGATAAAACTTCCAACGGTACATTGAAACTGTCATTTTTGTCCGTGTTTAAACTTATACACTTCCTCTTTGGGGCGGAGGAGTCTTCAGAGTCTACACGACCAGAACTGCCAAAGCCATCTGACTCGCCCACCGTCTCTACTGCATGTCGATAATCTGGAACAAAACCTGAGGAGTACCCTTTCGAGAACCTCTGTGTTTTCCCCATCATTGCAAATAACAAATCTAGTAGCACTGTTTGCTGGTAATTTTACCCTGTATAACAATCCCAAATTTATCTTAGGTGCATTCAGAAAATAATTTCTAGAGGTGCCGAAATTAACTTTCACATCCACACGTAAGACCTAAATTTCAATTTCTCTCTTGTATTTTGTGAGTAGCACCCATATCAAATTCAAACAAAATCTAGCACTCCCCTTGTGGGCAGTAAGCCAAGATAAGATCGTTAAGATGGATTTCTTACCAAAACTGGACGATGGAGTAGCTTGATTCCAGACGGATCTCCACGAGCAATATCGCCGCCCCAAAACCCTAGTTTCCAGCGGAATTCGCCGCCCAACCCGAAATCGTCACACCGCAATCGAGACGAATAAGCCGCGTAAAACTCCCCGCATGGCCACTGAAGCACGCGAGCGCGAACCCTAATTTCCTCGCTGCCGCCAACAACTCCGAAATCCCTCGCCTAAAATCCTCACGAGGGCCGAAATGCCTCCGAGATCGAGCCCCAGCTGCTCAAAGCGCCGCTTTCCGCAGAAGCCCCAGATCGAAACGGCGAGACGCGGTGCGAGAGCCGGAGAGCGATCCCGGCGGCCTCGGAGGGCGATGCGAACCGCCAAAACGCTCCCGAGGACCGATGCCGAACCTGGATCCCGAGCGACGATGCGTCCAAGACACCACCGACGAGGCCCCGCCCCTCGCGAGAACTCTGAACCCTGCGCTTCCCGCCGCCGCCGACGTCTTCTCCTCCTCCACCGCCTCTTGCTTGCTTTGTTTGGCCTCGGCGCTTCGAAGAGGGAGTGGAAAATAACGAGAAAAAGAAAACAATAAACTACGAACGCGGAGANCTGCGCTTCCCGCCGCCGCCGACGTCTTCTCCTCCTCCACCGCCTCTTGCTTGCTTTGTTTGGCCTCGGCGCTTCGAAGAGGGAGTGGAAAATAACGAGAAAAAGAAAACAATAAACTACGAACGCGGAGAAGGTGGAAACGGATCCCTTGCGACGGCTTCGATATCGTGATGGCTTCACCCCCACCAGGCTCTACTTATAGGGCGAGCCGTCAAATCTCGGCCGTCCGTTGGGAGCGATCCATGTTGGACTCTGCCTTGGGATGGATCAGATCGGTCGGCTTATCGGACTTCGTTAACGGGTGCTCTCATGGGCCGGCGTGATCCGACCCGACGTGGCGCGGTCCAATAGCGGATTCTGCTGCCGACCCGTTAACTCGTAAAGGAGACTTTTGTTCGTATTGTAATAGTCCATTTACTTCACCAAAAAGATAATTTTAATATATATATATAATTCATTTGTTAATAGAGGATTATTAATACACTTAAATATTTGGTTATCCAAATGCAAATTCTCAAGTCTATGCCTTTTGATTATTATATTTTTAATATTTGATTATCCAAAATTATTATAATTGTTGGGCTTAAAAATATTAGAAATTATGGAGAATAGTGTATATGAAGAGAGTTATAATTATAATGCAGAACAACGCCTATTTAATGTTTTATATAATCTCATACATTAATGTACCACAAATATTTTTAAAAAATAAAATCTACATACAAACATACATATTTATTTCGAGTTGTGTTTCGGAAAAAGCTTTTTTATAAATAAATATTTCCATACCAAAAAGTGTTTCCAATTGTTATTTTACTTAAAAAGAAAGGAACGTAAGAAATTTGGATGACATCACGTCGTAGCAAAAAAGGAAGACAGAAAGGTGTGTGCTTTTTATATGGATGTTGTACTTGGTGTGAGGTTGAAATTTGAATGGTGTGAGATCTTACCAAGTTTTTTTTTTATTGTCGTCATATCGTAACATTTGGCGTGATGTTTTGTTCGATTGCAGAATCAAGTTGTACGCATGTGCTTATTAGATTTTAACATTCCTTATGTGTTTTTAATATTCAAAGAGTTTAATATTCAAATATATACACGATGATGTCCATTTATATATTTTATGTAAGAATACTATTTTTCTATTTAATACTCATATGGATTTACAAAATCATATTTAAGAAAAAGAAAAATATGATGAAGGTAAGTATGAGAAAAAATTGTGTACGAATAATATTTTCTATTTAATACTCATATGGATTTACAAAATCATATTTAAGAGAAAAATATGATGAAGGTAAGTATGAGAAAAGTTTGTGCTTTTTAATAAAAAATATCAAAATTAATAAAAAAATGAAAGATGGTAATTTTTATCGGTAAACAAAAAATGAGACCCAATATGTAACAAACATCATAATTTGATTTTTTCCATGCAATTTCCCAAAATATATAATCTGTTATAAGATGTGGAGATAAGTCATGACATTATATCGAGCATTAATCAGTGGCGAACTTTTATCTAAGAAGTGCACAATTGCTCATATACTTATTTATATAATTAAATAAATATTTTGATACATTCATTTATATTTATAATTATAATTTAAATAATTTATTTTTATGGCATGATATAATTCAAAATATTTACATCAATTTTATTTTTTAAATATTAAAAATAGAAAAAAAAGTGAGAACATTTAAAAATATGGATATTATATTATAACACTAATTCATAATTGAATAAAATAACAATGAAGTAAAAAAAAATAACAATATTGATATATGTTTTCATAGAAAAAATATACTTCTATCCGTGTGATAGAATAATAAGTAGTTATACATGATATAGTCATAGATTAACGAGTAAAAATATATAATATTATATATATATATATATATATATTAGTGAATTAATAAATTTTAATATAATATAAATAAATGATACTTTTTGAAATAATATAAGCTAATATTTGAGTAAAGGTAAAGGATAAATATTAAGAAATATGCATGTAATAAAATAAATAAGTAGATTATTATGCTACCATTATAAAATTAATAAGGAGAAATGTATATTGTAATATATATATATATATATATATAT
>LTAE01003386.1:22134-37619 GCA_001647135.1 Pontederia paniculata
TTGTTCGCTTTGAGCTTTAGCCCGCACGGTTTTACCAAAACGCATCACGCCTAATAAAGACCATATTCCCATATATGCCCAACATATCTCCCGTGACTTGTGCATGTGGGACTAATCCAAGGTATGCCACTTGCATCAATTGCCGATTTTGTTCTTCGGGTCAAAATTTAGATTTTGATTCCTTTGATTTTTTTTATAAATATTTTCTTTGAATCCAAATGGGGGGTAGTTTCTTATTTACATATAATGTCTTAAGTAAATGAATAAATAAAATAAATAAAAGGAAAGGTCAAGCCATTTACTTAAATGACATTACATATAAATATTGTCAATATCATGGTCAAATCTCTCAAGCTTTAAGTCGGTTTCATAAAGGGATAAGAATTCACTCTCACCTATTTTATCACCTGTTCATTTATCTATTACCCCATTTCCGAAATCTACAAGGAAGCCAAGGACTACACTATTGAGTTCTACTTCAACCTAGCTAAGAGAAGAAGTTAGAGTTTTCACCATAAGGTAAGTAGTTAACTCCTCTTCTATGAATTCCCTCTTCAAATTTCGGTTAACCTAGGATTTCTCTGGTCATGGGTTACTCTCATGTTCAACTAATTTTCACTAATTATGAACAAAATCAAAGTCAAGATTTCTATGAGTACAACAAACCCCTAGCTGAAACAAAATCACTGTCGAAACTTCATAGGGATTGTTTGATACCTTTAGCTCCTCAAAAAATTATAATCATCCTTCTGTTATATCTCCTTGAAGTCTACTTTCAATAGGCTTTGAAATTGAATTAATCAGAATTTCTATATTATAAGTTATGAGTAAATGATTAAGGCACACTCTTACTGTTTTCTGAAATGGTTTGTCTGAATTGTAAATTCTACAATAAATAGTATTCAAAGAACAACTCAGATTCTTTTTATGTCACAAACTAATGAAAGTCTATTTTTAGATCCAACTAGAATTACAAACATAGGAATGTAAAGTGGAATCTATAATTTTTACATTGTACATCACACAGTCTATCAAAATTTTGAGATGAAATAGAACATAGGCAAATCTCTAAATTTACTATGAGCATCCTAGAAAATATAACAATTTTGATATTTAGATGAGTTCATCCTCTGAAAGTGTAGTCTCATTTAAAATTGGAATGACTTAATTATCATACTTATTTCGTGAGATATGAATTAAATATTCAACACCACTCAGTCTGCCAAAACATAGAAATGGAACATAACAGTGCCATCTTTCTGAATTTTCTTTGATCATTACAGAATAAGTTAAAATATTATATTTATATAAATTGAACATCCAAGAGACTTCTTGATAAAATTTGTATTATGTGGTGTTTCCTAATTGTTATAAATTTTATAACTGACCTTATTCAATCTGCCATGTGCAAAAGTGAAACCAAAGTGATGTTGGAAAGTTCGTGAAATAGAATTATTAATTAAACAAGTATATTTATATGTGCATTGCAATTATTTTTGGACAAGTTGTATATGGATTCATCAATGAATGATATGCTAATAATTCAATCATAAGTGATATTCTATAATGATATGGATATGTGAAAGGATCATGCATTTGCATTTTTATCATGCATTTGCCTTTTCTCTGTCGGGATAATATATTTTCTGCAAGGACGATATAAAATTCTCTGAAAGGGATAATATGATATCTTAAGGGATAATATGTTTTCTCGGCATGGATGATATGATACTCTAAGGGGTGATATGATATCTCTGGTCAGTTGGTGATGTGACATGTTGTATACATGATTGCACAAGTGCATAACATGCTACTTGATATGATATGAGTATATGATATGATTGTGATATGACATGTTGCATATCTAATTGCACAAGTGCAATACATGTTATCTGATATGCTACGGAGATGTGATACGTTGGTGTTGCATGTTTCAGTTTATCCTATGATATGGTACATATGATATTTGATATGATACACATGTTTATATGGGTTGTTCAAAATGAGTAGATGGTAATACATAGACTATGAGTTTTCTACTTATTGAGCTGTGGTTTGCTCATAATATGTTTTTTAATATTTTTCATATTAGTAGACCAGTGTCGTAGTTGTGCTTGGTGATCCTCTGTAGGGATACAAATACTTTTGCACAAGGTAGAGATGAGACATATGTCTCTTTCTTTGGTCATTTTGTGAGGATGTATGTCTTATCGTGATGTATAGTTTTTGTATAAGGATGTTATGTATAAAAAGAAAGTGTTGTATAATGTATAAGTATGAACTAGTGCGGATTTGCTCTGAGATCAATATATATAGTGCATGCATTATGTTTACATTTTGATAATATCCATGTGAAATATCAAATGAAGTTGTGATGCAAGAGGCACGCCTTGAATTAGTTTCACATGCACAAGTCACGGGAGAGATAGTGTGTATATATGGGAACATGACTTTAACTAGGCGTGACACGCTTTGTAAAATCATGCGGGCTAAGGCCCAGAGCGGATAATATCACACTTTGGTCAGGGGTGTTACATATGATATCAGAACCACTCCGTGTGGGCCTCTGTGTCATGGTGAGAGATGCTGAGTATATATGAGAACATGATCTTCATTAGGCGTGATGTGTTTCGGTAAAATTGTATGGGCTAAAGCCTAGAGCGGACAATATCATGCCTTGGTCAGGGGTGTTACAAAAACTCCTCAAAGTTCGGGAACCCCGTGGGAAATTTCTGATCGAGGCCCCGACTTTGAAAAAATTTTTCCCTAAGGAGGCGGAGATCGGGGGCATAGTCCCCCCGCACCCCAATTCGGGGATCTAGGCAGAAAATATTACCCCCGTCTCACGGATCCTCGATCTCCGCACATATATACTTATCAAAATATTTTAAAATTAATTATATTAATATAATAATATTTAAGTAGTATTTATAAATATTTATTCATAAATGCAAATTATAATTTTTAAATACATATATGTATAATATGATATTTTATAAATATTTTTTTTTATGATTTTATTGCATATTTTAAAAAAAATGTTAAACTTCGGGGAATAAAGATCCCCGCGGAGGTCCGGGGATCCGCGGGGATGGGGTGGGAAATTTAATTCTCCCGACATGGGGATTCAGGGCGGGGGTTGGGACGAGGGCGGGTTGGCGGAGTCGGGACGAGGAGCATATCCCCTGCCCCAAACAGGGGCGGATGCCATCCCTAGTCAGACCGTAGCGGATGGTGGTTCGTTGTTGCCCGTAGTGATTCAATGAGATGCTCACAGCGTGTCACTACGATTTGGCCCTTATTGCTGTGGTCGATCGTGTCTCACTACCGTCGCTCCAAAGTGAGACACTATGGAAGGATGTTAATTTCCCCTTTCAAGTCCGATTTCTTATCCTACTTGATACATTTGTACACTAAGAAGCAATTTATTAGTAGAACATGTATACCTAAGAAAATCTTTGATTTCTATAATTCTTGACATGCTTAAGCAAACATAAAGGAAATTTGGGAGACTAAGACTTAGGATTTCATACTAAGGTTTACAACATACAATCCATGATTTATAACATATGAAATTTGATAGGATTTATACTAATTTCAATCTATGATTCATAGTTCATATCATTCACATAATGAGGTCTTTATAACATGGAGGAATCATAACATTGCTTATTTGAACATTGTAAGAACATAACATATCCATAATAAACATCATATGATTCGCAGTAACATGATTTGAGAAGGAAATAAACATGAGAACACATGAACACTAACATCCATGCAATAATTTATAATACCCTCCATCTCATTTCTATTTTTTAAGAACAAGAGTTCTTATACTCCTCAAGTTTATGGATTGATGTGAGAAAAAAGTGAAATTGGATCCTCTTTATATACATTAGCTAAATTTTTAGTAGTTTCTTCTTTCTATTTGGTGGTTCCTTCTTCTCTTTTCCTTGGCTTCAATGACTTATTCCCTTTCTCTTTGCTCTACTTGCTCCACTTCAACACCTTTTTAAGCTGCAACAATGGGGATGATAAGCTTCAAACCCTAACCACGAAGATAGAGATGAGAGGAGAGAGAAGAGATATGAGGAAAGTGGGAAAAATAATTGGTGAAATCTTTTTATACATAGGACATCACCCATTAGGTTAAATTTTTGGTATGGTTAAGTTCATAGACCAATTTATTTAATTGGGTTCTTTGATGTTGCATTTTGAGGGCTTACATATTATGCACGGACATAACTTTTTTTATATATTGATTAAAATATTTAAATTAGTGAGATACTCATTTAGATTAATATAGGTTATCAAATGATATAAAATCATAAAAAGTAACTACTATATTTGCAATTTTTTTAGAAAAAAGATTAATATATATGGATTCTGAATTAGATACAATTAGATTATCTTTATGAAACATAAAAATTCTTTTCTATTGTGTTTATTTAGAATTGCATTATTTTGAAAAAGAAACTCCTGACTTTAAAATCGAAAAGGGACTTAGAATCACTTTTAAATGAATTCGAAATCGTATGACGTTTATTTCATATAAACTTTCATATTATTTGCATCTTCGTCCCAGTGTTAATTTAAAGTTTATTTGCAGTGTAAATATTTTCACACATAATTTTAGTTATTTGGATATAAACCGGTTGAATTCTATAACTCTAATACTTAACACGTTTCTAGATCAAATCTTGCGCGTCGCGAAAACCTTGTCATAACTTTTTAGAAAGACGAGTAGTTATTGTTCAAATTAAAGTTTTGAAAAGAAATGAACATTTGAATTTTCAAACGATAATACAAATTTATGTTATTTTCTGGTCGAAATATTTATGTTAAGTTTAATTTAATTTATTTGTTTTAATGCCGTTTGTGGCCATTGGGACAAAAGGACCAACGTACGACGTCGCCATTTCGCCACCGGCTTCTCGCCGACGAGTTCCACCGACTCCGATGCACGTCCTTTGGATCCACTCGTCGCTCTCGCTCTCTCACTCTCCCGCTTCTTCTTCTTCCAGTCGCTCCTCCCACCGGAGTTCTAGGGTTCCTTCTTCCCCTCTTCCCCCTTTCGAATCTTTCGATCGATGACCAGATTCAGTAGCGGGAAGCAGACGCCGAGGAAGGCCGTCTTCCTCGCCGCCGGAGTCCTCCTCCTTGGCCTTGCGCTTGTCGCCGACGTCCTCTGGGCCGCGTCCAGCGCCTCTTCCTCCTCTTCCTCCTCCTACTGGTCGACCAGATCGGATCTTTCCCTCGGTGTCTCGCCCAAGGACAAGCAGGTTAGCCACATCTCGATCCCCTCCGCATTGGAGAACTCCTTTCTGATGCCCTTGATTTCGGTCAAACTTCTTTTGCTTGGAACGTTTGCTCGTTTTTTTGCCATTACTTGATTTAATTCATAATTGCATGACTTTAAATCGGCGGTTAAGCTGACATTTAGAACTAAGATTCAACATTTTATCCTTTGGTTGGCAATACAAATAGTTCCTCTTCTTTGCTGCCATCGCTTCTGAATTCTGATACTGTCGGACTTCACTCTGGAATCGGAAACTTTACAGGCGTATGAAGTAGAGGAGTATGTCTTGTACTGATGGCAATATCGAGTTTTGACCTCAGACATCATAGTAACATGTTGATGTTGCCCTGGAGTGCTATATACAGACTCTTGGTGACCGGGTCTGTCAGACATATGTTGCATTGCATGTTTCACACATTATGATTGACTCGCCCAGTAAATAAAATACTCAAAGTCGTCCTATCTTGATACTTCTGGCGGATCAGCAGGATGGATCTCTATTTTCTTAGTTGGAGACCTTATTAATGAATATTTGTATCGCCTGCAAATTGTTGTGTTTCTTTATAGGTACTTGTGAATAGGGGTTATTCAATTGTTTCTAAATTGGCATGCTTGTTAATTTATGTTGTTATTATGGCAGAAGGAAGTGAAGATTAAGTAGGGTGCTGTGTCAGCTTCAGAGACCTTAAATGCAACGTTTGCTGATATTCCGGCACCTCAATTAAAATGGGAAAAAATGGCAGAAGCACCTGTGCCTCGCCTTGATGGGGCTGCTATACAGATTAAGGATCTTTTGTTTGTCTTTGCTGGATATGCTGACATTGATCATGTATGAATCTCGGTATATGTAATGTATCTCTCTCTATATATGTGTATACACACACACACTAGATAGCAAATTTTTAATCATGGATGTTGTATTTTATCTGAACGTAACAGGCAAGCCTTTTAGATTAAAAAAATCCAGAACTTTAGAAAGAACATTGGTACTTCTAAAATCATCCATCTCAACTGAAATATAACTTTGATGATGAGAGTTACTTATCGCTTTATCCTTTGCGTGAAAGCCCGATGTTATGCTTGTTTTGTGTGATTATAAACAGCTAATGCTTGACACAAAACATGCACTTTAAAACCATATATGTGTACAACCTATTTCTTGCTTTTGTGGTCATCATTGGTAAGTGGCAAAGTAGTAACTTGAAAATTAGTGATTTTTTTATAATTAACTTATGTATCCTGCTGATTGACCCTAGACTTGGTACACATATTAGATTGGACTCTATTTAACATACATGAAATATGGATACTATATAAGTTATTGAATATTTTCTAAAGAAATCCATTAAAGAGATTGGTGTTTCAAGCTTATTTTGAAGGAAGAATAATAGTAGCTTGCAATGCATTTGGCTAGGACAGTATATGTTATAATTGCGTCTGTATGCTTAATGTTTCATTTTCTCAGTTCATCAGTAAAACTGGATGGCTACAGCCTGGTAGTCATCCTTTCCATTCTCAAGAAAAGATATTGGTGTGTCATAACTTAATTTGAAGGAAGAATAATAATAGCTTGCAAATTTGCAATGCATTTGGCTAGGATAGTATATGTCAGAATTGCATAAATTCTGTATGCTTAATGTTTCATTTTTTCATGTTATCTATCTCTTAGGTTCATTCTCATGTAGACATATATAACTTCACCGACAATACATGGGGTGGGAAGTTTCCTATGCCCAAGGAAATGGCACATTCACATTTAGGAATGGCAACCGATGGAAGATATATTTATGTCGTCACAGGGCAATATGGGCCACAATGCAGAGGTCCTACAAATCGCAACTTTGTGTTGGATACAGACACAAAAATATGGCATGATTTACCCCCTTTACCTGTTCCTCGGTATGTGAATTTTGTTCGTTATGAGTGACAGTTAACTAAATCCTCCATCTCTATTGCCTGTGGTGTGGTATCTGAAATTTGCCTCTTGTACTTGCTTTAACAAGTTTATGATTAGCAATTTAGTGCTTAATGCTTTCTTAAAAATTCTTAACGCTCCACCTTATGTAACATCGATTTGCTAATATGAGGTATTTCAGGTATGCTCCAGCAACCCAACTTTGGAGAGGCAGGTTGCATGTTATGGGAGGCAGCAAGGAGGACCGACATGAGCCTGGACTGGAACACTGGAGTCTTGCAGTAAAGGATGGCAAGGCATTGGAAAAAGAATGGAGATCTGAAATACCAATACCACGTGGTGGACCCCATCGGTTAGTCTAAAACTTTTCGTCATAAGCATTTGGGTTTTCTATCCATAATTTAATAATTAATCATGATTTGAATTCTAGCATTCATACATAGAACTTGCCTCTTGGTGACTTTCTGCCCCTCCAATTTTTCTTGTCATGGGTGATTTTCAAGAATTGGGATAAATAGTATTTTGTTTGTTTACTCGGTAAATAAGCTTGGTAGGAACAACATACATTCCATTTGTATTTATCTTGTTTCCCATGATCCTATATATGATTTTATCAGGGCATGTGTCATTGCTAACGATCAACTACTAGTTATTGGTGGACAAGAGGGTGATTTTATGGCTAAACCTGGGTCACCTATATTCAAGTGTGCCAGAAGGCATGAGGTATAAGTACCAGTTACTATGTGTATTAATATTCTTTCTGCTGTGAAGAATGATATGTCATCATCATGGATGAGTTCTACTTTTTATTGGTTTTCAAAGATTTAAGTTCATGGTAACAAAATTTGGGTACATTTTTATGCAGACTATTAAACAATCTAATGTACGAGTCAATAAATTCATCTTTTTTGAATAAAGTCTCTTCTTTACTATAACTAAAAATCCTGCTTGTGATCCCTGATGCGCCACTGTTAGGAGAGAGGAAATCTTTAGCGCTCTAACCTCTGAACTTGATTAATCAAGGTCTAGTAACCCTTAAGGTTAACACCAAATAAAATCCTTGCATGCAGAGCTTTTATAGTTGAAGAAACAGTGAACATTAGTAATGTTCAATTATTTTTCTTTAGCAAATGAAAGAGAATTTTATTCAGTTATGATGTCTATACTGAACCACAGCATCTGGGTTAGTGCTGTATATTTTACTAAGATTGCTTGCAACATCTTTTTCTTATTCCCCAAAAATTATATTTTTTCTCTTACCGATAAAAGCCCCATGATTTGATATCAAAAGTAACTGCACTGAACTACTAGAACTCTTGGTTATTTGATATTGATAGATCAAATGAAAAAGTTTTAGGATCGAAAGTATAAAGAATTACCTGTAACTCCTAGTTGGAGTGATCGAGACCTTAATATCTCCTTTTTTTATCTTTTCTTGTACTAGGCATATGGACCTCCCTTTGTAATAAAAAATTAACAATTATGTGTATACACTTGGATGACTAGCTTTTTATAGTCGTCCTTTTACCATAAAAAATATTATGTGCACACTTTCTTTTGTCAAGAATTGATCACGTAACAAAATTAGTAGCTTCAAGTTTATAAAGATGACTCTGGACACAAAGATGTATCCTTTTTTTGCCCTCTCTCCAAAGAATTTTTAAAACTTTTATATACGGCTTATTTGTATTTATGTTGTGCCTATTCTCGATATGATATTCTCTTTTGTGCACTTTGATTCTGAATCGTTCCTTTTGATCTGGATCTTCATTTTTCTTTTTTATGTTATAGCTTTCAGAAAGATAATTGAAGCTGTTACATTTAAACTAATATATCTATTATTTTATACTTGGATTTTAAAATATGATGCTTCAAAGATGTAGTATCTTACTTTCCAGGAAGTATATGGCAATGTTTACATGTTGGATGATGGAACAAAATGGAAAGAACTTCCTCCTATGCCAAAACCTGATTCACACATTGAATTTGCTTGGGTTCTTGTCAACAACTCAATCATCATTGTTGGTGGCACCACAGAGAAACACCCTGTTACAAAGAAGATGATTCTGGTTGGTGAGGTTTTCCGGTTCGACTTAGATGCCTTGGTATGTAGTCTTTTTTCTGTTTCTTAATGATTGTCAGCTCATAAGTTGAATTTTCTATAGTTTTTTCTCATTTTTCTGATTACTAAAACATCACACAATGCAACCAGTCAAACATCTTGATTATTTTAAGAACAGAAACAACAAATTGTTAATCTCATATGTTTGTAGTATGCAATAAGAATGACAACTTAAAATTGACCTTGAATTGGCAATTGTTGCCTGCTGGTTTAGCCATCATATCACCGATGTGGTAGGCTAAGACTCATTCCTTCTTTTATTTGAAATGTATGTGTCCTGATGAAGATATGTTATGCAATTTGAATAATGTAAGAGTACTTAAGAAGCTCTTATCAGCCTATCAGGTATTGTCCTTACACCTTAGAAATGTGGTGTGGCATATCGCATATGTTAGTGTGTCATTAGTGGTTGATAATAGATTTTAGCATTCTGATTATTCTTATTTTATCCATTTGCCTAATTGCATTTATGCTCTTTGATGACCAGGAATGGTCAGTAATTGGACGGATGCCATTCCGCATCAAAACTACTTTGGTTGGTTATTGGGACGGCTGGTTATACTTCACATCTGGACAACGAGATAAGGGTCCAGATGATCCATCTCCTAGGAAAGTCATTGGAAGCATGTATAGAACTAAACTGAGCATTTAATTTGTTGATTGTGTGTATGAAGCCCAAATTGGGATCAATTTGATGTCATTGGATTTAATATTGGTAGCATCTTCATTGTTCCTTGCTCATATATTGTTAATAGATGTATTTTTTTTTTTCACTTTTATGTTCTAGCAAATGGTAGATATGTTGTGCCTTCACGAGAGGGGTACCAATCTAAGTTTTTTAATCTCTATTACATGTTGTGCTCTTAACATATTTGATATCATTGCATAATGTAGGAAAGCTTTTTCTGATGTGTATTGGAAAGGGGAAGGAGCATATAATTGCATAAACTCCCAAATATCTCTTTCCATGAGATTTCAGTTTTGTTTCGTGATTACAAGGATTCATAAGGGAAATGATATGACCCCATAATTTCACCATCTATTTTGTTGCAGTATAAAGTTCCGACAGGGAAATGATGTGTAATTAAGATTGCTAAGTTTTTAATTTATTGCCATCCTGTTTGTTTTTGGGATCTTGTTAGCGCGTCAATCAATTCTTTATCATCTCTTCTAACATTTAAATACAAATTTGATGATTGTGCTTTCTATGGTTTTAGTGGTGACCCACTCCGTTCTCTTGTTTATCGTCTAGATTTCTTCAGACGAGTAGCAAGATTCTCCATACTAGTAGGAAATATAATCATTAAAATTTTTAAACAATTATACTATTCATTAATTATATTGATAATAAAATTAAATGATATTCAGTCTATTTTTGTATATTTTGACTTATAAACCGGTCGTATTGTTACTTATTTGAAGGATAATTTAAAAGTTCAGTGTGGCAACTTTGTAAAAGATATATTTCTTTACTAGATATTCGATCCAATTTTATTATTATTTAAGGAGTCTTACAAAAGATCCAATTTTTTTTAATAACTACAAAGATTCAAGCTCTTTATTGCATATAATTCCAAAATATTAATAACGATATTTTTATGGACAAAATAGAGATTGCAACTTCAAATGTATGAAGATTGAAAGTATTGTATTTATTCATTTATTGCATATATTGGGCACAATGGCAATGGTTCATTCAAGGAGCGCAAACAATTTATTAGTTGTAGAAGTGTACGACTATATTTGGCACGCTTCTAAATTAGTATTTGTGTTAATCAAATCAATATGTTATTTAAAGTATCTAAAAAATATAATTTATAATACAAGCGATCGATTAAGACATTTTAAAGAATAACATTTAGGATAATTATTAGTGTATTGAAATTTATTTTCAAAAACATATTCAAAATATTTTAATATTACTTACTATTTATATGAATACATTTATTCTTTTATATCATATGATCACTTTATTATTTATTATTATTTTATTAATTTATAAATCATTTAGTTCACTACTATTTTAATATTTATTAATATTAAAATGATTAAAATAAAAATAAGTTGTTTAATTTATGATACATATAATAATATAAATTATTTAAATAATTAGTCATATATTTTTAATTTTTTATTAAATTTAATAATTATTTTACTATTAGTTAATTATTATTCTCTATTAATTAGTTAAACTGCTAATACATGTCAAATAGAGCTCATAAGAATAAACGAGGATATATTGTTATGGTAGAATTAATGCTGGGGAGAATGAAATTCGGTTAAACTTTTCATATTTTATTGGGACGATGCAGTTTAAAAGGGTGTCTATGTCTATCACAAATCAACAACTTAAACTAGTAAAACGCGAATCACCAGCCCCTCATTTTCCTAAAAAAAATTATTAGGCATTACTATTAGGAAGATTTATTAAATTAATAGTAATGCCGCCAGACCATTACTATTAACAGAAATATATATTATCACTGATTAAATCATTAATAATTTTTATTACCCAATTTATCATATCATATACAAGTAACAATTGATAATTTAGATTATTAATTACATATATTACTTGATAATATACTTGTGAGGTTGGATTTGGTTCAAACTCAACGTGGGTTTCCCTGACTCATACTTTTATTTCTTGCCATGCATTACCCAATTTATTTAATTGATAATTGATGTTAACTTGAAACCGAACCCTAAAGCAAATGCTGGTGAAGATGGTATAAAGCTTTCTTCCTGGTTCTGGCTGGTTGAGGATAACTTCCTACTTAAATGGTGGGATCATATTGAAAAGGGAACCCTTCAGGAGGTTGCTGACGAAAACTATTCATAAGTTGACCTAGAAAAGGACATCTTATGGTAATGCAGTGATGGTGTTCGGCTAAAACCATAAACCTTTTTCCCTGATAGTGGGGCCATATGAGTTTTGTAACAAATAAGCATCCGGCATAATTTGTTGATCTATGCTCTTTAATTTTTCATAATTTAAAATTTTCATACTACACTAATTTTTCTTTCTAATTAGGAAGAATATTTTTTACAATTCTCTTTATGCTTTCTTCAATGCTTAAAAGGTAAGACAATACCTTTTCAAACCCAGAAGCTCTCACAATAATTGTAACCTGATCATTCAAACTTCATCTCTATTACAATTGAAATGCACTGAGAGAAGAAAGAAATAGATTTGTAATAGAAAGTTTCAAACAATGCTCTTGTGTCTTCTTCAATGAATTTTCTGATTTTCTTATGAACGTTGTTAACTTTTTGTCAATTTTTCAACTCAAAATTAATTGTTATTGTAGCTCTTAAAGTACGACCGAACTTCTTTTGACTAGTTGATTATCGATCAAACTTCATCGACTGATCAAGCTAGCCATTGAAAAAAAATATATCTTTTTAATTCAATTGGTTAGTCGTGCTTCTTCGGCCGACACCTCGACCAACTCACCGTCCGGTGTCAACTCAACGGTCGCGCTTTCATCGGTTGAGCTTCTTCGACCGACATCATTATTGTGGAGAGCTTAGAAAATTCACTTCATGACTGATTGAGTTTCATTGACCGATTAACCCCGAGTCGGTTGAACATCTTCGATCGGTAGTCTCGACGGATTGATCTTCTTCAATCTAGCTTGTTATCATCAAAATTTTGAAAATGTTAGATTGGATCCAACAAACTTTACATTGCTCCAAGTTTTTGCTCTGCCTGTGATAGTTCAAGCTTGATGTTTGGATTAATTCATACTTCACCTATCTTCTTTGATAAGATAAATGAAATGGAAAAAAGAGGAACCAGATAAATGAAAGAGAAAAATAGTCTTTCTTTTCCTCTTTTACCCAAAATTTAAACAAATTGTTAGATACACTTGAGAGATGATTTATTAATGATATTCCATTAATAAGGAAACTACAACTTTTAAAACAGTTTTTTTTACACATGTATTGAACTTCAGATAAATGCACATGTAGTGAGTTACATGCAGCAAACAATTATCTTTTTTTGGAGCATGCTAGTAATGCAATACTTTCATCACTTGCAACCCACACATTGAAGAACTATATATTATGTTCGCTTAATAGTTGCTGCATTGTAATCACACTGTTCAACACAGTTGAGTGCAAATGATATGAATTTGAAGTTTAATATATGATGATCAGACATTGAATACAATATAACAAGTGACAAGAAGGTACTATAAGAGACTTTCCTTTCCTTCTGTTGCATCTGTTTTTTTATGTTTTCAAGAAAATAGAACTGTGATGTTCTGTGAAAAGGAAAGAAAAGAAAAGAACAGTGAGGCGTAAGTAGGCTTCAGTTGTTTCTATTTGCATTTGGTTTTGCTACGGAAGTAAAAGGACAAGCGAAACGAAACATCACAAGCATCCATGGATCCAAAGGAGGAACAGATGCCACCATGTCATGTCTCTTTCTGACCTCCTGCTTTCTCAGGCAAAGTTATGACCATATAATCATCCAAAATCGCAGAGGTTAATAAATACTCCTACTATTCCATTAAATCTGAATATATATATTAATATATATATGGATCCGGAGCGTGTAGCGCATTTTTAATATAGTGCGTGTAGCGCAACAGAATAACGACACTACCTGTACAAAAAAATTGAACATTGTTTATTTATACAGAAAGTATCATTACTTTCTGTATAAGTGCACTATATTTTTTTTCTCTATATATATATTCTAAGATTATTTATCAATGTCAATTTGATGACCTTTCCATATATCAAAACCAAAATATCAAATATATCGAAATAGTTTTTGGTGTTGAAAAGGACATAATGAACAGTAGAGATGTGCATGCATAAATGACATCCAGCTAAGTTATATCGTTCTGTAGTCTATAGAGATGAAAGCCAATGATCCATATGGTTGTACATAATTAAATATTCATGTGTTATATATATAATACAAATAGATCCTGTTCTAAGTTCCAACTATAGGCTTCTTATATTAATTATTGAGGTTAATAAATGTGTAGTAAGATACTTTGTCAACTCTGGCGGTACAACATTAATTAGATCTCTTATTTATAACATAAACTTATTTATTCACTTCCATTCCACAAACATTTCGATCACAAGCACTTGACTGGTAAAAAAATAAAAAAAAACTAATGCAATTACAAATTACAAAGACAGGAACAGAAGACATGAAACAATTCTGATAGGTAAAGCATCTGATCAGTGCGCCGGCGATGGCCAGAACTGAGCGTTCTTGACCTTGGAGACGCTGTTCAAGACCCCTAGCGGCGTCACATCTCCGATCACCGTCACCTTCTTCGTCACGAAGTTGATCTCGAACGATTTCACGCCTGCAATTGTATAAGCATGAGATTTCTGCGTTAATTTGGCGTAATTAAACAGTGAATTGTTGATGAGCAGCCACTGTGTGAAGCATTTTGGCTTCTTACCTTCCATTCTGGAGATATGCTTTCTTACTTTGGCTTCGCAACCTTTGCAGTGCAAAGACACCCTTAAAGCCACGACCTGCGATCGACGTGAACATTTAGAAGCGAGTTCAGCATACGAGTGCTACGTACGTACATAATTCGATCCATTCGGAGGTCTTCTCATACTGTAAAATTCTCACCTGTTCCGGTTTCTTGGCGGCAAGAGAAGAAGATGCCTTGGAGATGGTATGCTGGTTAAATTCGAGGGCGAGAAGAGGAGGAGGAGCGTCCTGGAACACGTCGATGAAGGAGCGGACACCGTTGCCGCTGTTGTCGACGACTGCAGCAGCGGTCAGAAGATACCGGGAAGAGCTCGGAGGACTGATCAGCTCCGGCGGCGGCGGCGGCGCTGCTGAGCTCTGCCAGCTGCTCTTCTTCTTCTGGTGGAGGTATGACTTTGGCCTCGTGGGAACCTGAGATAATTTGGAGTTGAGCACGATGGTGTTGGATCTCCTCCTGAGATCTCTCAGGTGCGCGTTGTGGCGGTCAATGACCCTGCTGATCGTGCTCGGCCGGACCATCGACTTCCGATCTATGCTCGTGCAGATTGCCGCCGACGATGGCGACGCGCAGGAGAAGTTTACGCCCTTCATTTCCCTGAAGAGCAAAGGAGCCATGGCTTCGTCTCTGTACTCGTTACAGCCTTAAAGCATGTATGAATGAGAGGGG
>LTAE01003387.1:4003-37618 GCA_001647135.1 Pontederia paniculata
TTCATCCGACCTTCTTGGGTTCGACCGACTTCATTGATGCATCAACCGACTTTCGATTCTGGAGTGCACTTGGTTCGACCGACTTCCCATTTGACTTCAACCGACTTATTTCAGGTTCAACCGACTTGATGAAGGACTCCATCCGACTTGTGATATTTAGTTAGAAAACTCATCCGGAAGATCCTTTTCATTTCGTTGAACATATCACCTGTCTTTCTCATGGCTCAAACAATATATTAGTAATCTCCATTAGTTTGTTATCATCAAAATTGAGGGTTTAACATTTGAGTCCAACAATGACAGCTCTGTTACAGCCCATGAAAGCTCCATCACGGCTCGTGAAAGCTCCATCGCGGTCATGACCGAATGGTTGACATTCATCATTCGACATGGTCACGGCCCGTGACAAACTTGTCACGACCGTGAACAACTATTTGGGTCTTCAGGTAGCATGGTCACGGCCCGTGACAACCATGCCACGGTCGTGACCAAAGGGTTTTCATTTTCCTCATGCTCATCACGGCCCGTGACAAAATTGTCACGACCATGATCGAAGGCATATTTTTCAATTCAATTTCACAGCACGTGATCGAGCGCTCAGAACACTGCGTCACAGTCCGTGATGGTACAATCATGGCCATGACCAAACGTGCTTTTCCTACTGTCTAATGTCACGGCCCGTGACTAGTTGGTCACGACCGTGACCAGTTGGTCACGACCGTGACCGAAGAGCAATAATCTTGTTTTCCTCTATCACGGCCCGTGACATGCCAATCACAACCGTGACCGAGGCTTCTGGGGCAAATTTTGCCCCTTTTCATTTGTAGTTCTTTCCTGGTTTCTTTCTTGCAGGTCATACATCTTATGGGGATTGATAAAACTATGTTATCTATAGTTTTTGGCCCTAAGACATACATCATATGGATCTTACCTCTTTATCATAACTTATCTCTATTCAATCCTCATCAAATAGAGAGTAAAACATTTCTAGGGCACGAACATCATAAATCTGTTATGAATTTACCCATAAAATCTAGGGCATAAACATCATCATACATATCATAAACTTTCTTATAATTTTGCCTTTAATAAATCATGTCATACAAAATCATAAACGGAGATCCCAGGACATGAACATCATCATATACATCATGAACTCATCATTTATCTTTTCAAATTAAATCTATTCATATATGACTAATCTATGATTTCTAGGGCATAAATATTCATCTTACACGTTTTATCATTTAAGCTAATCCAAAACTCTAGATCAAGAACATGTTCATGCAATTCATCCTTAACATCTAGGAAACCTAGCATGCAATTATCCTGTCAAGAAAACTCCGATCTAGAGGGATTCGCCTGTTTACCTACCTATTAGTCCATAAGCTCATTGTTTCGTTCGTCCTCAATCCATTCTTGCACTCGTCCACGATAATCCTTCCCTTGGCGTCGCTCTCCAGTCTTTGGTTCATCGTCATCTTCTCCTTTGGAATTATTTTCTTCTTTGAATGAGGGAAGACAGGGAAAAGAGAGAAAATAGGATCGACTGAGGTATTTAATGGGTAGAGAATAAAAGTGTCCATGTTAGTTGAACCCTATATGTGATTTTGAATTTCATAATATTGATGATTCTACATCTGATTTTCAGTTACATGGATATTTTTGGAATTAAAAATTTGGGGGATTACATTTTCGTTTCTATTAGATCATAAATAAATAAATTAGTAAAAAAACTAGATCGAGTCTAAGTAGCAAGGCGATCAAATGGGTTCTCCAATCACGTTCAACTCGTCCGAACCCAGAGACCACATCATACATTACAAATAGGATTATTTCCAATTTTCTCCCTTAAACTATGACATATCTACCAGCATAGCCTCTCAACTCTATTATTATCCACTTAGAATTTTTTCTAATGGTGACACCTAATCTCAAAAATAAATTTTAATGTTTTTTCTATCATTTTATTTTATTTTTTAAATTATTAAATTATTATTTTATCCTTCTTTCTTTAATTAATCAAAGATAAATAGTTTTAGTCTTGCTAAAAAATATAAAAAGGATTACAATTAGATTAAAAAATAAAATTAAAGTTGAAGAATATTTTGAAGTAAAAAATAATACTTAAAAATAGAAAAATTAACGTTGGATCTTAAATATACTTAGAATTATAAAAAAAATATATTATTAGATAAGAATTTAAAATAATAATTTAACAAGGATAAAATAGTAATTTAATAATTTAGAAAATAAAAATAATATAAAAGAATGATATTTATTTTTTTGAGGTTAAATGTCAATGTTCAAAAAGTTTGAGTTCACAATAATAATAATAAATAATAATATAGTATAATTTTGGGAGAAAAATGAAATTGTCTTACAAGTATGACCCTTACGAGCCTGGACGGCGACACGTGCCTCGCTGTCCATCCGAACCGTTAAAGTGCGCACAGTAAAAAATATATAGAAAAATAGGACAGCCAACATTAATAACAAAGAAATTGATTTGTATAACTCAAAATTAATATATATATATATATATATATATCATACTAATCTAATAATTTAAAATAGCAACTTAATTTAACAATTTATGTTAATTAATGCGATGGTGCATCTCATTTATCTCATTAATACAATTAAATTGTGTCACAAAAGGGAAATTGCTAAATAATGATGAGAGGAGAGAGGAGAGAGAGAGAGAGAGAGAGAGAGAAGGAGCGTTTGGTGTTTGGAAGCGGAAGAAGGATTCGAGGAAGAAGGAATTAGAAAGCCACGAAGCGGAGGAGAGGGAGTGATGAGCAGAGCGTAGAGAAGACGAACGCGGTCTTCTTCTACTAGGGTTTCGTTCCCAGCTCACCGCCTCCCACCGTCTCTCGCCGGTGGAACCCGACGGCGGCGCAGTTGCGTGATCTCCGTTCCCGAATCGTAAGTCGAGATTTATATCTAGTCTTTTTGGTGGGTGGGTCGTCCTTATTCATTCTTTTCGTGTTTTTTTAGTGTTTGCTCATCCGGTTTTTTGATCCAATCATGATTTTGTTATCGGCCCTAAACATTTGTGATGAAGATATGGAATTTAAATCTTTTTTTTTCTTTAGGTGCGCAATTTGGTTTGAGTCCCGTAGAAAATTCGATCATTTGGAATATTTGTGTGGCTGTTTGAGGGTTTTGGATTTTGTTCATTTGCGCTAAATGCAAAAATAATTGAGTGCTGTAAATTTATGCAGGATTTCATCTGTTCTGCTTCTAAATTTTCCTACTTTTATTATTAACTCATCGTTCGTTTACGCTTTTCTATAGCGGAATCTTGGATGTGCGGATGCGAATTCTGTTAGCAGTTTTATCCTTTTAGAGCTTTATAAATGTTTGTTATTATTCTGTACCATTTTTTCAGTGTACAGGCAGCGTGCTTTGTACACTCTCTCTTGCAGAAATCAAATAGGATCAACAGTTCACATAAGTCCTGGTTTACTCCGTAATTGCATGCTCACATTGGATGAAATTCCTAATCTGAGGAAGTTATCACTTGCACCCACTTAAAAAATTGACATATTTGGTGGAAAATTTGTGCGTCACAATGAGGATGAATGAAAATATAAGCTTGCTGCTGAGATTTAGATTCTGGGAACATCCTCAAATAAGTCTGTTGCTTTCTGTATTGGGTAGTCAAACTGAGGTAGTTTCTAAGACTTCCTTCTATGTCTATGTAATCATCAAAGACTAGACGTTGAAAGAGTTGTGACTATGATGTGATGATAATACTAGAGTTACATTTGTATGCTAGCTTGTACTGAGCTACATCTCTCTAGGCAACGTGTCCTCTTTGGTTTTGAGGCTGCACATTTTCTTGTCTCGTTTTTTAAATTACACGGCTTCAAGCTTCAAACTGGACTAGCCTGAGGTTAATAGCCTTACTATGGTTCACCGAAGAAAGGCGTTGTTCCATGTCAAGATGATATTTTTCTTTTTCTGAGACAACTGGATATTTCATTGAGTAACATGACATTAAATCACAAATTATTGTTTCATCTTTATTTGTTTTATGGCAAAGTTTTGGGCAAACTAAAAGAATGAAATAAGGACTCGAGGTAATCCTTTATGATTGAGGTCCCAATTATGTTTTTGAATTATAGTAAATTTGACCTACGATTATATAAAGAAGTTTTAGCATAAGAAAGAGGAAATGATGAAAGAGTGATAATTTAATAATTTAGGATCAAACCTTTAAAGGGGTATTTGCAATTGTACATAATGGAAATGTGATGATTTATCTTCATGTTTTCTATATAGAAATAAACACACTGTTTGGAAGGAATTCTAAAATGGTTTATTAATTTGTTCTCAAGCCCTGTGTCTCTGGGGGCAGGAATCTTGGAACCTTTTTAGGAACATTTGGTTTTGGAAAATGTTTTCTGTTTTCATTTTCTTAAGAAACTGACTAATTGTTTGGTTTATTATTTCCATTTTCTATTTCTAAGATTTAAATAAAAAACAGTTATTATAAATAAAAAAATGTTGCGGGCCTTCGGTTGGCAGCTCAGACACGTTGGGGGCAAACAATAGGGCATCTTTCCTATTTAAAATAAAAAAGATAGGAATACCCTCAAAACAAATAACTCTAAGTATGCCAACACCCTTTTAAAAGAAAACGGAAAATGGAAACAACATTTTTTTGTTTTCTGTTTTCTAACTATTTTAGAAAATATTTTCTGAATTTTAAAACAAAACAAATTTTCATTTCCGTTTCTAAGAAAATGAAAATGGCAAAAAAAAAACAAAACAAATAGACACTTATTTTCTCAGATAACGGGCAAGTAGAAAACAAAGAGTAAGTTAAATGTTGATTTGGAGGTGCCTAACATAGCATGTCATATATTGATGATTCGAAACTAGGTTTCAAATTTTTAGGCCAGAAATGAAAAGTAGTGTTGCTAGGAAGAAAATAGAGACTGGTCATGAACTATTGGCTATTTGGTTTTTTATTGTATCTCATGCTTTGGAGGGTCATAGACCTCTTACTTCTCGATGGGTAATCAAACTTTTGTTTTTTTATGATTGTACCTTTTCAGCTACTTTCTCGATTGAGGATACATAGGAGTCCATCGTGCTTGTAATGTACCCCAGATTATGAAAGAACGGATTATTTAAGCACATTGCATGCCTATTTAATGACTTAGTTGATTGACCTTCTTATGCGCTTATTCTTAGCTTTATTTTAGAATTTTATCATGAAACTTGAGCTGAGTTGTCTACAGTTTACATGTTATTATTTGAGGATGATTTATTTTTTTAACAGGATATCAGGGAAAGAACTTGAGATGGGCTACACTTAACTTGTGCCTTCAGGATTTCATGTTGAGGTGACGCAGTATTCTGAAAAGGAGCTTGGAGATGGAACTTGTTTGTTGATTCTTCCACCAGCTTACTTACTATGTGCCACAATGACGCTTGAAGATTTTTTCACACTTGCTGAGATGAGGGATGGGATATCAAACCTTGCTAGAGTAGAAGAGTTGCTTTTGGTGATTCAAAATCTAAAAGATCCTGATACAAGTGATGGAGTAGATGCATTAAGACAATGGTCAACTGTTGCAAGCACATTGATGACTACAAAGAATGAGGAATGCCTAAATCAATTTCTCTCTCTAAATGGGCATTCTTTTCTTAATAAATGGCTCCAGAAGGTTCTAAATTTAAGTGAAGATACTGATGGAATCATTGTGGAAGAACTTATAAATTCACTACTAGGGTCATTTGAAAAGCTTCCAATTGATATTGAAAGAGCAAATACTTCTGGAATATTAATCACTATTAAACATCTTTTAGATCATAAATGCGTTGAAATTAAAGATAAGGCTAGAATTTTGTATGATAAGTGGAACATCAAAGCAGATGATATTGATGGTGAAAATGTCCTAGTAGTATCAGATGATGCATGTCAAAGAGAAGAAGTGAGAACCTTTGAGGACGCACAGGTGGTTGATATATCTGAATGCATCAAGGCAGATAAAGAATCATGTGAAAGACAAAATGTGGGCATGGAATCTCGAGATTTAGATGAAACAAGGTGTTTGGATAACTCCCAACCTGATTTTGAGAAGAATGAAGTGATTTCTATTTCAAATCAATTTCTACCATCAACCTCTTCAAATGCTATCAATTCTACAGTTTTACGAGAGGCAAATTCATCAGGTTCATCTCTTGTATTGAACTGCAAACAAGAGAGTTCATCTGTTATTGAAGAGACTTCTGCTACAGCTTCATATGCGTTGGATGTCACTTGCATTTCACACTGTAGTATGAAAGGTGTTGGTGATGGCAAGCCAGAGGAATCATTATCAAAAGATGTTACTGATGTCATGAAACAAGAAGAGGATTTGATACCATATAAATCAAACCAAAAAGATATCCACTCTAGTTTTTCATCCGTTCTATCTGTTCCTGAATCGCTTATGGCTGTTGTGAGCCCAACTATTTCATGTGATCTGGGTTCTAAAGGCACAGAATCTTGCTTACCAAAGACTGTTGAACCACAAGGGAAACATGAGGTTAACTACCATATGGGCAAATGTTCAACAACCACAGAAGAGTCAAAATTAGTTGTACATGCCACCGAAGGTACTAAAGATATTCTTGGTTTGGGTAAAATCAGTTCCACAGATGGTTCTCAGTCTTATAATCGTAAAATTGAAGCTGTTAAAACTGATGGTGCTACAAAAGAGTTCCCATATCAGGCTGATCTGAAAAGGGTAGTCAACGGAGATGTTATGTGTACTGGTTCACTAAAAATGAGTGAAGGAAAATCCATTAAAGCGATAAGCCAAAAATCAGAATTTGGCATCATAGATGATGCACTTGAGGTTGCCCGGCAAGTTGCTATTGCTGTGGAACGCGAAGTTGTTGATTACAGAGAGCCCTTTTGCAGTTCTCCTGATGTCGATCCTATGGAGGCAGGTTTTGACTGTAGTCCTGATTCAGAAGATGATGAACATGACCAAGCAGCCAGCAGACAAGTTAGTCTGAATACTTCGCCATCTGGAAGTGAAGACCATTCTGGTAGTGATTCATCAACCAAGGAACAATCAGAGGTAACACAGAATGTAAACTCAGATTTTGAGAAATCAGATCAAAGTTTAGAATCTTCAAAGGGCAAAACTTTAATCCAGGAATCAGTTGACAAGTCTAAGAGAGTTAAAATTGATCTTGATCTCAATGCAGATTTTCATACTGAGGAACTTGAATCATTCATGAATCCTTTACCCGATATATCAGTTAATGTGTCTGCTCCTGTTGCCATTACTGCTTCTTCCAAAGGGGCTCCAGTGTTGTCATTCATCCCCCTCCATTTTGAAGGTGAACTGGGATGGAAAGGTTCTGTTGCCACAAGTGCCTTCCGACCAGCGTCTCCCCGAAGAACTCCAGAGGGTGGAAAGACACAATCTGGTTCAAGACAGAACTGTAACTTCCTCGAAATCGATCTGAACATTGCTGACTGTGAAACTGATGTGGTCGTGGAACCTATATTGTTAAAGAAGTTACCTGCTTCTGCTGGCCTACCTTCTGTGGATTCATCCATGGAAGCTAGTTCTGTAAAAACAGAGAGGCTGAAATTGGATCTGAACCGCCTGGATGATGATGATGTTCCAACATATGCATCCCCATATTTCAAGATTAATCACCAGAATGTAGATCAAAGTTTGTCTTCTGCTTCTTCATCATCTGCGAGACAACCTCCCCTGAGTGACTTTGACTTGAACGATAACCCAACTTCCATTGATATTGATGGTTCTCACTACTTTGATATATCATCTTCCAAGACTTTTAACAGATATGGATTGTCAAAACTTGATGATCCTGTCATTACGTTAATGGATTCAACAATGCCTTCTGAGAGGAGGGATTTTTCCAATCAATCGCAACTGTCCTTTCAATCAAATAGACCGAATTTGGAGCATGCTGCAGGTAGTAGACCAATGATGCCTTGTGTTCAGATGCCTCTTGGAATTTATAGTTATACTGGATTTCCAAACAGGCCAGGCGTATCCGTGCCTCAACCCTTTTGTGCTGTGTCTGGAAGCATTCCCTACATGGGTTCAGGATCTGTCTTTCCACAGGTAAATGCTTCTGGTGCATTTAATGGAGTGCCATCTGCGCGGCCTCCTTTTCTGGTCAACGTTAGTGATGCACCTTCAAGGTCAGCTTGTTTGGAGGTTCTTCGCCCTGGTCTCGACTTGAATTCTGGAACAACTTCAGTGGATACTGGAAATCAATGTGGAAATCTGAAACAATTCTTTTGGCAAGGACATGGTGGATTGGTGGATGCACAAGCAAAGGGCACACAGCCTTCTAGTTCAGGCATTACCCTCAAGCGCAAAGAGCCAGAGTGTGGGCTGGATTCCTACCCTTTTGGTTACAAACACATGACATCATGGCAATAGTTCTCGCTCTCTTCTTGTTAACTCAGATGTGACACATCTCACAGGTATGCACTGGGTGATTTAAGATGGTTGCTTGGGGTATTTGGCCCGTGATGACGCCTGGCTAACTCAAGGAATGTTGCAGACTGGTGGATAAAGAATAAAATTATAGATAGTTTTGATTGGCATAAGTTTTTTTCCCTAGATTTGATTATTAACATGCAATGCCTGTTAGTGGCAATTAGGCCTGGTAAAAGTGGGGTCATGTAAATCTCATATATCTTCTACATAGTCAAAACAAACTGTGGCTATTATATGTTGATTTAGCTATTTTCGATTTATGATATTCATTTCGGGAAAGCCAATAATTATTGCATCATATCTGACTGTCAAATTAAAATAGCTGCCACAGTTGCTTTTTTAATCTCTAGGGGGAACCAAATTTCAGCCAATGGTTGGTCTACCAATGCTATTTTATATTTCCTTGAGAAGGGCGTGAAGAAATTTTTAATACCTCGTTCTAGACAGGATCAAACTCTAAATTTATACTTGTATCTATGAAATTTATATTAGAATTTTCATTTTCTACAAAAAAATATTTATTTTGAATTAATTTTCAAGCAATTTTATTTTTACATGTAATATCCTTACTTAAGAGTAATAATGATAAATGATTTGCGTAAAAAAACACTACACAACCTTTATCTATTTATTTATTTTAATTTGTAAATATATAATTTTTAGAAAGAGATTATTATGAGGTTAAATTGAAAAAAGTATATTGGTGTTTTTTTTATAGGAAACATATTCAATATGGAAAATTGCTACTCTATGTTTTAGTTTTATTTTAAAAAACATCTGGTCCAATAAAAAATAGCAAAACTAAAACAAAAAAGCCAATAACACTAATTTTTTCCAATAAATAAGCTATTTATTAATCAAAAGTTCATATGAGTCCGAATAGAAAATGTCCTAGAGGTCCAGAGGGAGATCTTCCTCCCAAAAGATGCTTGATGTGATTCTCTAACTAGATTTGCCAAATAGTCTGTTGCACGATTTGCTTGTTTATAGCTATGGTTACAAGAGAAAAAGAAAGAAACAAAAGATTTAGAAAGATGGTGGATTTCGCTGATGATACTCCATCGTCGCCATGGGATTTTCATATTGTTGTTGATATGCTCTAGGTTAGCTAAGTCCAATTCCAACATAACTTCACGGTATCCTTTAACAGAGCACCTCTTAATGCCCACCAGCACGCCCCAAGCTTCTGCTTCAAGTACCGTGTGTGCATCATACATGGGGACTCCTACAGTGAGACACTTGCTAGTATTAGTTTGAATAATGAATCCCTATCCCCCAGCCTCCCTTGCCCTCATGAAAGGGCCATTCGAGTTAAGCTTCACTTAGGTTGAGGGAGGGGGCTCCCACTGAACCCATATTGAGTCTTGGGGGTTTTGTGCCTTAGTAATGTCATGTGTCTCATACTCGGTATAACCTGCCAAAGCCCTAAACCACACAGCAGGGATGATTCCCATCCTGGAATTAAACACTACATCATTCCCCATTCTCTAGAGTCCCGACAAAGATAAGGCAAAAATGGATTGAAGTTTCCTTTTTGAGTCCAAAGACAATGATAGACCCTCCTTTGTCCACTCTCCTACCTCCTAGGGATCAGTATGTTCAAATTTATACTATTGTGCTTCAAAGTACGCCCATAAATCCATCTCACTTGGACAGACAAAGAATAAATGTGAAGTTGTTTCTGGTTCCCAACCACATAGGGGACACATAGGGTTTCAGACTCAATCCTAGCTAGGCAGTCCTTGACCACACTTCCTTCTAATCTAGCCTTCCTACAGTGAAGGAAGAGGTGGATTTTTGGTTGGGTTGGCGGATAAGAGAGTAATAAACTTATTGTGGAGTTGCTTGCCCATATGTATCATTTACTCAACCCTACAAATCATCCTTGGCAAGAGCAGGTAAATAGATGGAAAAAATATTGGCAATCAAGAGCGGACCAAACAATTGATTTAATAATGTCAAACTACATTGATGATATACTATTAGATCACTAACACACATAAAATAAAGAGAGGCGTCAAAATTTAGAAAGGTAGGCATAAATTGGAAAGGGGTGCAAAATACTCATGGATCACTTACCACATTGGTGGTGAGCCCACTACCAATATACCTTTTGATTCCTTGTTTGATGGCCAATTGAGCATTTTGTATCATACACCAAGATCAAGTGTTTTTTATCAATAATTAGCAGCTTCCATGGACTTAGCATACTGTATTTTCTTATCACTAATTTAAGCCAAGGTGTGTCATCAATATTTAGCACTCTAAACACTTGTTTAGCCAATAACGTTGCATCTGCCTAGTGTTTCGTATGCCCAATCCCCACAACCCTTGGCCAATTGAACAGTGTCCCAACTGCGGAGGTGCATTCCTCTTTTTCCTTTGTTTTGAGACCACAAGAAGCCCTTGTATATCTTTTCAAGGGAGTCCAAGATTCCACCTAAAATATAAGAAGCTCCAAGAGAGTAATTAGGGAGAGAATTAAGAATAGATTTGATTAAAACAATCTTACCTACCATGTTTAAGGCTTTGAACTTCCAACTTGAAATACGAGAAGTGGCCTTCTCCAATAATACTTGTTGTTTAGTCATTAGGATATACTTGTATGATATTAGTGTGCCCAAATACTGAAAAGGGAATTGACCCAACTTGATGCCCAATATATTCTGGATATAAATCCCCTTCCGAGATTTAGTTTGGGAGGCAAGTATATCTCTGATTTAGTTAGGTTGACTTCTTGATTTGTTAGGATGCAATATGTTTTCAATATACTGATTATCTTCCTGCATTTCTTAGCCGTAGCATTGGCACATATCAATAAGTCATTTGCATATAGAAGGTGACTCATGGTAAATGATCCAATAGATCAAGGAGTTAAGACTCCTAAATGTACTGCTTGATTCATTATTGTTGACAAAAGTAGGGTAATAATTCCAAAGAAATATGATGATAAAGGATTCCCCTGCCTAATACCTTTATGACTTTTGAAGAAAGGGGAGAGGTGACAATTAATTACACATGAGAATCTAAAGGATTGTACACATGCCATAATACACTTAACAAACTTGGAATGATAATGCATGAGTATTAAGGCCTTATAAATTGCATCCCATGCCCCTATCAAAACCTTAGCCACGTCAACTTTGATCAACATGCCTTTTCTAACCCCTTTGTTCATAGAATGAGCTAGTTCTTGGCAAATGAAAATATTATCATGAATAGATTTGTTAGCTACAAAGCAGATTGTGCATAGATAGTGTTGGTTTAAGCCTAGAGGTTAGGATTTTAGCCACAATCTTGTATATTATGTTGCATAATGATATGAGTCTATAATACTTAATTGTAGAAGGGTTGCTAGTTTTAGGAATGAAAATGAGTGAGGTTTCTGTCCATTCCCTTGGCATGATGCATGAGCGAGATAAATTTTGGATCTGTGTGATGACTGATATACCAATGATATCCTAGTATTTTCTATAAAATTCTAGTGTAAAACTGTCTTGGCCAAGTGCCTTCTATGAGGGAAGGGCCCATACTATTGATTTGATCTCCTCGGGAGTGATTCGGGAGTCTAAGGAGTCGCCTGTAGCCTGAGGGACAGAGGGCAAGGTAGGTCAACCGTTGATATCAATTGGAGTCTGAGAGGGATATTTTCATAGGACAGTGTAGTGGGTCACAAATTCTTGTAGAATTTCTTCTTCACATGTGATGGTCTCACTCGAGGAAGTGGTAATAGGCTCAATTTTGTTTTTCTTATGCCTAATAATTGTACTAAGATGAAATAATTTTATGTTTTTGTCCTCTTGGGTAAGCCACTTGACCTTGGATTTAGACCATCATTTAAAATTAATTTTCCTTAATAGATCTGCATGATGATGGTATATGTTTCTAAGTTTACCTAAGCCATTACCATTTAAGTCTTGAGGTTCATCCTTGTTTTCTAGAAGAGAGATCTTATTTTAATGACAGCATGACGATGGGTCACCAATGTTTTTTTTTGTCGCTAACAACCGATATTATTATAATGGAGTGTGAAGAAGGGAATGACGAGGAAGAGAATAACGAAGGGCAAAGAAAATGGTCGAGAGTGTTCGACGTCTTCTTCTAGTATTTCGTCCCTTGCTCACCTCCTCTACTAGTCGCTTTCGCGGTAGACACCTTGTTGCAAAGTCCATTCCCGTATTGTAAGTCGATTTATTTTGGCCTTTTGAGTGTTCTTCTTTTTGTTGTTCCTATTTTGGTTTATGCAATCACGAGTGTTTGGCTAATGTTTAGAGTTTTTCCCTCTTTTTTGCCTTGCTCTATTTTCAGTTGTAATCTTGAATGATGTAGGAATATTTGTTTAGATCTCGTTCCTTCTAGAAATTTGTTTTGGGTGGGTAATTTAGTTTGAACATCATAGAGGTTTTGATTATTTGATTATTCATATGCTAATTTAGGTTTTGGATTTTTATCTGTTTGCTTGTCCGAGTATGTGATTCTGTGTATATTTCAGTATGTTTAGTGACACATTACCCTGCTTTGTTATTAATTCATCACATGTGAGAGAATTTTAGTTTGGCAGATGTTGATTCCTAGACAATGTTATATTTATGTAGTTTCCCCGAGGTTTTAATGGAGTGTAAATTTATCCATTTGGGGCTTTTAGCGGTTGGAGCAGTAGATTTTATACCATTTTCTATGTAATGACGGCGTGTGTGCTTTATACAAATAATCTAGCAGAAGCTAAATAGGTTTAGATGAATAATCTAGTCTTGATTCTCACATTCTATATCATTCTTGTCCTAAGTTGTCAGTTTAATTTACTTAATATAATATGCATCATAATGAGAATTAATGAAGACATATAAATTGGACATCCTTTTTAGTAGTGCATATTAGTGTCTTAACTTGTTCCTATCTATATTAATCTAGTGCAACAAGTCATCCTATGTTTTGACATCCATTTTAGTTTATATTTAAGATTTTCAAATATGATTCTAGTTAGAAGATTTGCAGTGGGAATGTATTTGCTAGTTAGTGAAGTCAATCAAAGTTATTTATTTTTTCTACACTATAAGGACCTCTCCAAGAGGAATTCCTTTTCTATAGAAGTGGCATCTTTTTTGGGAAACTGTACACATGACATCTCATGGAGTTAGTGCCATTGCATTGCATATTATGATGTTGATATCTCTTTAGGGACATTCATTAGACTATATTTTTATGCTAAAAACTCCAACATTGTTAAATCCCATATAATTGAGATTCTTTTTTACTTCCAGTATATTTCACCTAACTCCTAAAGACATATTTTTCACCTACATATATTAATATTAGAATAAGAAATAGGAAATTTAGACAGTAATTTGAGAAGTGAAGGATTTAGTCACAAAATCAAAGGTTTTAAGGGTCCTTTGTAATTTATTTTTGTACATTATGGATCCATGATGTTTTTCTGTGCGTGTTGCATATCTAGAAATAAATAATTAGTTTCTGAAAGGATTTTCAAGAATATTCAACACAAACTTATCTCTAAACTAGGAAAAGTATAAATATTGGAAGCTTTATGAATTGTGATTTATTTTTGAAGTCAAATAGTATGATAATTATCTTTAGATTGCAAACTCATCATTTATATAGTTTTGACATTTTGACATTTAAGCTTCTAACTATGCAGCTCGTCATTTATATTTTTCTTTCACATGCAAGTAGAATTTCTTCTCTTTCCTTTTTTTTCCCTATAGTTTTTTTTGAAGAGTTAATTTATGGGCCTTCGAGGTTTTGGTGTTGTGATTTGAATCAATTTAGTTTAGCCATCTTTCTAAATGCCTAAGGTAGTAAGAATGTGTTCATCTTCTACCGTTAGTACTTGAAGAATAGTGAATATTGATTGAGTAGATTTATTGGGTTGGTTATACAATTGTTTCTGTGTTGAGATTGTCATCAAGGGTGTGTTATGCATTTTCTTATTAAGATGTATACAATGGGTATGTAAGTTACCCTAGAATAAGCTTATACTCAAAGCTAACTTTATGACTTGGTTTTTATCTTATTTTTATGTTGTATTTTCTTATGGAAAGAAATTTTAGAATGATTTAGAACGAGATCAATACATTAAATGCGACAAAGGCTTATAAACATGCAACAATTCAAATGTGATATGCAACTTTCTTTTAGTGCAGTTTTGCTCATTTTGCTTGCAATATCTTGTTGATGTTTACATAAAGATAAAATGACTAATATAAATTTTATTTATGTATCAATTTATATGTATTTCATCCTCAATCTTAATAAAAAACTATATATTCATACTAAATGATGGTGTTGGTATGACTTTGGCAGCTTTCCTTAGTGTATCCAACAATAGATTAAGTAGCCTTTGTGTAGGCATCTCTTTATAACCAATTTGGTACCATGCTCATAACACCACATTAACAAAACATTAACTCTCCTCGTGTTACACAAGTCGTCCACCTCTTCTTCCAGCTTTGGTGACTATCCAACCATATGCCATCATTTTGAAATGGTCAACATATCAATCCATGTCGAACTCTAGCCTCTACTACTGGCTCTTAATTTTTATTTAATTGCTTCTTAATTTGCAATTTGAAATGTTTTGATGCATGCAGTTGAGATATATATTATTTTGTGATGCATGCAATAGTTGTATGCACTATTCAATCTGCAGTTAACTGAAGCCTTCCACTTCTTAATTGAAGCCTTTTTGATTCCTAGATTCGACGACTCCCATAATTTGGTAATAAATTGGTACCAATCAACTTGGTAGCATTTACATTAAATCCATTACATAATGCATGATAATTACATAAATATATTAGATAAAATTCTTGAAACAATTAACTAAAATAAATATAGGAAAGCAAATAATGTATTAAAATGTAAAAGAAATTATGTCAACAATGATATCGAATAACTAAAAAAATATAAAACTTTTGTGAAACTAATAATTAAAAATATAAAGAAAGTAATAAAATTTATTACATGATTGAAAGATATTAATGATTTGAATTCAAGAGAAAGAAAAGAGCAAAAATGCAAATTTATCAATAATATAAAATAATTAAGCACAACATATTCTATATAATTTTTATAAATTGATATAACACATTATGAAAATAAAATGAAATAAAAAAAATTAATACATGCTCGTTATATACGGATGATGTAATAATTTTAAAGCCATAAACAAACACAAGTTTAAAAAAAATCTTAAAGATGAATTAAGATAACACACTAGGAAAGAAATTAGTGTAAGAAAACAAAATTTACATGTTCTAAAAATGGGTATGGATATAAAGTTAAAAGAAAAACTTAGAATAAAATGGAATCAACTTAACAACAAAATTAAATGCGAGCCATGGCGAGCGTAGGAGAACAAAATATGTTCTATCACTCAAACATATGAATAGACCTATGTACTACTCGAGTGGTGGGCCCCATTCTACACTTGAAAGGACAATCATTGGACCCCTTAACCCACTATGGTTTGTAAACTAAACCCACCAATGATATTATGGCTCTTTCACTACGCATTTTCCTTCATCCTTTGGTCAATCCGTCAAAGCTCTTTTCTCTCCATATAAAAGATGATCCGCTAGTTATGGGTAGCGTTTTCTCTCATTTTTTGTTATTTTAGAGGCTGAGGCTGGCTAAGGAAGAAGGCACAACATATCTTGCTTTTGGATTCCAAGGATAAGTAGCAAATAATGAGAAGAGGAAAGAGGTATCATTTTGACAAGGAAAAAGAGTTAAGCTTTGAACTAAAGATATGTAAGGAGATATCATAATTTCCCTTATTTAACTGTCAAAAGTAGAAAATAGATTATGATAATTGTTATTATTAAACAAATAAGATTGATGGATTTATAGGAATGATTAGGGTTTATTCAAGATTGGCAATATATTGTGATTTTGTACAAATTCTATAGTCTCTTTTTCGAGGTAATTTTTACTAGGCTATAGTTGTTCAAAATTTATGTATAATATATCAAAATGTATATCATGAAGTCTAGTTTGCATAGGAATTGATTTCATCTAATTTTGAGTTATATTTTGGAAGTTATGATCGAAATACAAAAACTCTATCAATCTGTTCCGAGCTATATTATGATTGTATTGTAAAATACATAAGAAATGGAAAACATGATTATATGATCTTTAGGCTGCGGATAGATGCTTGAACGTGGCTAGAAAGGGAGTTGGTTTTATATAATTTGGATTGGTATAAATGGAGTTATGAATGTTAGATTGATAATGTGTCAAATGGTGAAATTAATTAAAAATGTTGATATTTGCTATATGACTTCGACCAAATGATAGAAAATTGATATCGTTATTGTTAATACTTAAGGTGGACAAGAAGTATGTAATTGCATGAGTTTCATGTGATATTCTTAAGTTATGTTCTTAAAGCTCTTATAAATATATGTTTAAATACATGAATTGCATGTCAAATAAGTTGTTTCAAGAATCATTGTTATGACATATAAAATTTTTACATGTTAGAAAATTCCATATTGTTATTTATTTAAGAGTCTAATGTATTGATCATGTGGAAAATTGATTATTATATTGATATCGAAAACTTAAGAAGCCATGATATGGGTCATTCTACTAATTTAGGAATATGTCAGTCGAACCCATGATATGGGTCTGTTTGACCAACTTTAACATAGTAAATGTTGACAAATAAGTCGATTGAACTAGGTCCAACTGATCTTATGGTCGGATGAGTGCAAATGGTATGTCGATAGGAGTCTGATCGACCATCAGGTCGGAAGGGGCGAGTGTTTGTTGATCGACCTTATGGTAGGTTCGATTGACCTCCTTACAAATCATATATATTATTATATATTTATATAATCAAGTACATTGATTGATAACATAAATCACGTGTTGCATGTTCAGCCGTAATATGTTAAAATATTTATGTATTGATTGACTGAATTGGTATATTATAGTGAAATTGAGATATCTATCGGATTGGAGGATAAATTGTCCCCATATTGTATTGACCCAAATGTGAGGATTGGTGGATTGCTTCGTGCAAAGTCCATAGGAGCTAGTGTATCCCATAATTTAGCTAACTATATTGACATCCATGATGTATCCAATATTCCAATGATTATCAATGGCTCACATAAATTTATTGAATTGAAAATAGGATTGTCATTTGATGATTGATGGATAAATGGTTTAAGAAATCTCGTTGTTATTGATATTGATGGATCACAAATCTTGTAATTGAAATTAACAAGATTCATATTAAAATAGGAATGACCATATGGGGATGGCAAGGAAGTCACAAAGAGGACTTCCGATTATCAAATGACAACAAACAAAAGTTTGACATGGACATATTGTTATTGATAGTGAACATTAGGAAGCCTATTGTTATTGAATATTCATGGTAGCTATTGTTAGTGATATAAAAGTTGATAAAGATAAAGATATAATGACTTAACTGATATTGTTACATTGATGCAAAAAGATATGTAATGACATTGTTAATTATCATGGTTCATGGAACCTTATTGATATTGATGGAATCTTATTGTTATATTGATATTGATGCATATAAAAATATAATATGCTAAGTATTAAATTAGGGTCATTGCATTATGTGAAAAATGAACATGTGTTAAAGAATCCTAAATGATGACAACGTGTCATTCATATTGTTATAACTTACATACTATATGTAAGCTTATGGACATTTTTTTTGCACGTACCCTGCAAGCGATTAATCATATCGATTAATCATATCGAGGTTCAAATGGATAGATTGAATGATGATTGAGCACATAAAGGATTAATCTTGCACATGGTGTAAGTATAAAGTCAAGGTATATAATTTTAATGTAATTATTATTAACCTTTTCTTGATTGATATTAAGTCTTGATGTTATATTTACTCCTATCGTAGGTGAAAATGAAAAAGTAAGTGTTAAATTGATGTGGTGTCCCGAAAGCATCGAATCACATGTTGAATATCGATTAAGCAGTATGTGATATGTCGTTCTAGGGGTGTTAGATCTAAAATTTATAAAGACTAGAAGTATAGATAAGTTAGATTAAATCCAGCGACATCTTGTGTTTTCTTTATAATATTCATTTTATTTTCTATTCCTCCTTAATCTTAAAGTCACATCTTATCCTCCATTCCTAATATTTCACTTGGCATTTTTTTCTTATCAAAGACTGAATTTTATTTTGTTATTTTAATTTCACTAATATACTTCATATTCTTTATGATCAAATAATTTAAATTTGTATTTATAAAAATAGATGATGTTTAAAATATAGATATAAATATAAATATAAATAAATTAGCTATCATTAAGTTACAATAAAAAAATTAATTTTTATTCGTTTAAACTTATGAATCAATCCACTACTTGATAATAATAATATATTAGTAGTTAAAAAGAAAAAGAAACAATGTGTTGGGGATGTTTCAACTATCAAGTGGTCAAATACCGTGTGCACTTGAACACTTAAGTCACAAATGACGGCGTGCAACTGTGTGTGAGAGAGAGAATATTTTATTAATTTTTAATTGTGTATTTGGAAAGCATCAAAAGTGCGTTAAATATACAAGAAAGAGAGAGAGAATATATTTTTTATTACTAATTTTTAATTATGTATTTAGAAAGCATCAAAAGTGCGTTAAATATTTTTTGTATTTAGGCTAATTATTTTTTTCTTATAATCGAAAGAAGTAAAAGTTCCCGAGTGATGTTTAAATTAAATATATTTTTTTTATTCTAGAATAATCATTTTTTTCTTGTAAAGAAAGAAATAGTTGGCCATGTTCATTCCGGTCCTTTTCTAGAAATCAGAAACATCGAGTCCCATCACCTGAATCCGCCGAGAATTTCTTTTACCGTAATTTAATTAATGTTTCTAATTTATATCCAACAGTTAAAATTAAAACATAATTTATACACTCATTATTTTTTTATAAAAGAAAGGGAGTCTACTTAGCAAAACTGCTAAGTAGACTCCTTAACGGTGATCCACATCGTCAGATTTAAATCTAACGGTATGAGATCAAATTTTTAAAAATATTTTAAATTTTTAGATTTGATCTCAGACCGTCAAATTCGAATCTGACAATGTGAATCATCGCTAAGGAGTCTACTTAGGGCCCGTTTGGCTTAACTGATAAAAAATAGCTGATAAGCACTAATGCTGATAAGCATTTTAAGTGCTGATACTTATTTTAAAATATAAATAATTACATGTTTGGATAAAAAATGCTGATAATATCAATAAGTAGTTGTAATGTTTGTTAAAATAAATATTAACTAATATATCCTTAAAGTTATATGATAATAATATTAAAAATATGGATAAACGAGTAATATAGTTTGTTAAAACTAATAAGCCAACAACTTTAAAAATAAGCAGGGGGGACCCTGCTTATTTTTTTTCAACTTATAAGTAGTTACCTAACAACTTATAAGTATATTTTTTTAGTTATCAAACATGGATATTTTCTAAAATTTACTTATAAGTAGTTTTAACCTACTTATAAGCTTAGCCAAATAGGCTCTTAGTAGAACTGCTAAGTAAACTTTTCAACCTTTTTTTTATAAAATATGAACATCCAAACTTTCATTTGGTTTCCAAATTTAGTCCGGCAATATTTTTTGTTGGAAAGCTAATGAATGTACGCATCAACATTCTAAAAATATAACTATAAGTGAGTCTCGCTGTAATATAAAATACTGCACATACATTTTATTCGGTATAAAACGCTGTATATATATCTTATTTAAAGCGATGCACATATGCTTATATATATATATATAAAAGATGTCCTACATTTTCATGTGATTGTTTCAAATTTAAAAAGTGATTATCTTTTGACGGCCCTACATTTTCATAAATTTTCATTTATAATAATATAAAAGATTTTTATTCTATAAATAAATATCAACCATATAATATAAGTTTTAATATCAATACAATTTATATTAATATTTATTAACGAAACTCTAGTGTTAACTAAATAATTTTACAAATATTCAAAAACATTATTTATATATAATTTTAATTATGTAAAATTGAAAGCGATTTTTTATAATATCAGTTTCTCTTTTTTTTTTCAAGATATCAATAATACAAAATTCGGGATATAATTTTTATTCTAGGATCAACTTTTTTTCTACTCAGTGTGTGCTTACTTTTACATTAATTTAATTGTTAATGGATTTGAACTCGGTAAGAAAAGATTTTGAGGATTAATTTTTATAACAAACTATAAAGACATAAGAAGTTATGTTGGCATTCATTTTTTTTATTCAAAATTATTAATAATTTTGAGTTATGTGTTACACGATGTTAAACTCCGGCAGAATATTATTAATTATTAATAATTCATTGTTAAATTTAGGGATTCAAAATGATACATGTATTCAGATTTTGATATTAAAAGAGTTGTGGGCTGAAAATTGGAAGGCCGGACAGACTCGTTAAATAACTTTTTTTTAGCTTTAAATTTTCTTTTTTATGTTTTTGCACTTCCATTATCTACTTTTTCCATATTTTCCTTTTCTGTTTTGAAATTTTCTTATTTTTTCGTCTATTTGTCATTAAACTGATAAAATAATTTAATAATTATGACATATCATTAATTTCCCATTCACATATAATTTTATTCACTCGTTTTCTTCTAATTTCTTTTATTTTTTTCTCATTATAGTAATAATAAAACAAATCATAATTATAGCTGAGCAAAGTACTTTTAAAATTAATGATGTATTTTTACTGATATGTACTTATTAATTACTTATATTCAAATATTGCTAATGACTAAGAGATGAAATATGAGATGATTCATTAATTAATATACGGATCGAGTTAATATCTCTTACTCAATTTGGACTCAAACGGACTTGTTCACACTATTAATGGAGCGGGATGGATCAAGCAGCTTGGCCAAATAAAACCGAGTCTAAATTATCATAATGATGAAATTCTTTATATAATGTCAATTACAATATTTTTTCCATTTTTATTATTCATCGATAATTTTATTTTTTTCACTTGTTAACTTGTTGTAATGTGATTAAAAATTTGAGCTACAATTTTATTTAAAATAATTCTTTTAGGCAATTTGGATTTTTCATCCTAAATTTGATTGGACCCTTACAATTTCATTTTCGAATCTCAATATTCATAACTTTTTTGGATAAAAGAGAATCATTTCACATATTTTCATAATCTAATCGGGCGTTCAACTAGGTCACGATTGGATCGGTTCGATCGGATTCAATCAAATTGAATTAAATTTTATTAAAATAATATTATTTATAATATATATATATATATAATACTACTAATGTTATATAATATATAAAAATATAATAATATCTATTAAAAATTATATATAATATATAATAATATCTATTGTATGATTAATGGTGATTGATATATTACTATTGTTTATTCATTAGTTAATAATAATAATGATATCATATTAATTTAGTTTACTTTGAATCACTTTTATTTTTTTCGTATTTCATTTATTTTATTTCTTTTCACTTCTTTTTTAATTTTTCCTATCAATTATTTTCCTATATTTATTTGATCTTTCCATTTTTATTTTTCCTAGTGTTTCTGTCTTTTGTTTTTTCTTTATTTTAGTTTCTTCCACTTCTTACAATGTGTTTCATCAGTTGAACCAATTTTTTTAATTATTTATTATATTTTAAAAATTTAATGCTTACAAAAATATTTATGATGGTTGATATATGATTATTTATATAAAAATATTAATGCTATATTAATTATTTAACCCAAATTATTATTAAATTTCCTTTTATTTTACTTGAAACTATTTTATTTCCATGTCTTTTTTTTTTCCTTTTTTCCTTATCTACTCTCCTCTCTTTTATTTTATATTTTATATTTTATTTTTTCTAGTTATGCTCCTTCTCTAAATTGCTTACCTAAAAATAATGATGACTAATATTATTATTATACTAATAAGTCATGTTAGTTATTTTAATTCAATTTGTTGTTAACTTTCCTATTATTTTATTTATCTTTCATTTATTACCATATATTTCCTATTTCTAGTTTCCATTTTTTCCCCATTTATTTTCCTTCCACAATTTTCTTATTTCCAGTTTTGTATTCCCTAATTAATCTCAATCACTTTCCTTTTGTAAAAGAAAATCTTTCCATTTTTCACTTTGATATATTTTTTTTAAATTTACAATTGAACCAATTTTTTTGCCGGTCCACCGGTTTTTCTCGGTTCGCTCCGTTTTTGCCCGGTTCAACACCACCTACATTTTAACACTATAACCGGACCAGATCAGACGCTGGTTCACGGTTGAACCAGTTGAGACGATCGGTCCGGTCCGATTTTGATAACATTAGTCATTTCTAATAACTTTGATACAAACCCATAGCTTTGGATGCAATACTCAATGGAAGTTGGCAAACATTCTATTTCTGCTTGAGCAAGATCTTTTTTTTATATTGTCTATGCAAAATAATCTCGTTAGATAGTCATACATGCAACTTGAAGTTAATTTATATGAAGCTTGGGTATTAAACTAAAGTTTTGTATGTGATTTGATGGTATTATAGTGCAAATTGATATAATTTTACCTAAACAGACACTAATATCAGTTAATGGCTTGTTTCGATATAATGCATACAACGACTTAATGTTATTAGCTTAGCACTCACATTTGGTATGTCAAATGAATTTGTGTGAAACTTAATGTTGAGAATTTTGTTGAAGAGTTAAAATTTATGCTAACAAATTTTGGCTAATCAAGAAGAAAGTATTACTTCTCCGTGAAATTTTCTTTGTTAGTATCATAGTTTCATTACCAATCAGGTAACAGACATGGTATATAACCAAGTTTATCAAACATATATGGTTTCAAGTGTTATGATTTCGAGAAGAAAACATAACGACTTTGGCGCCTTTTGCAAAAGCAAAATAAACAAGTTTTACACTTGGATAAGAACTAATGGCCTCCATAAAAATTAATATCATAGATCAAAAGAAGCAAAATAATATATATATATATATATGTATAAGTTCCCATCTTTTCGACTATGTAGAATATTTATAAGATGCACAAGACCCCAGTTTTTTCGGGTGTAAATGCCACTAATTAGCCATGTTAACAATCAAAACTAAGAAAACAAAATGAATTTGTGTCAATCAATTTCCATGAAAATTATCCATATCTTTATTGAATTAGCTAGGAGTCCTTCACGTTCATGGGCCAAGAAACACTCTGAGGTTGCCTCATTTGAGATGGGAGGCAGAACTATTTTCATGATCTCATGTGTTTGTAATCAAAAGGGTAAGAATTCAAGTCAGGTTCTGGCTCTCATGTGTTTGTAACCAAAAGGGTAAGAATTCAGGTTAGGTTCTGGCTCTTTGCGCTTGTGGGTAATGTTTGAGCCAGAAGGTTGTGTACCATTGGATTGTGCATCCACAAATCCACCATGTCCTTGCTAAAGAAATTGTTTCACACCTCCACCTTGGTTCCCATTGTCCACTCAAGTCGTTCTAGAATTCAAGTCGAAATCAAGATGAAAAGCCTCAAAGCCAACTAAACTTGAAGGCGCATTACTAATGTTCAGCATAAAATGTGGTGGCCTTTAGAAGACACCCCATTAAATCCACCAACGGCTATTACTTGCAGAAACACAATTAACACTTTGGAACCCATAATGTAAGGAATGTTGCCAAGTGGTTCGCCATAGATACACCAGGCTCAATTGGAAAACCAAAATAATCATAAATTTAAGGAGGTATCTGATCGTAAGGAAGAGCATACCTCATACCAGGTGCAGTAACCATACTAAGTCCATTTGACGAAAAGGGTTGTGTGTGATTGAAAAATCCTTCCCTCCAGTTGACATTGTTGAGCTCATTATTTTTTATCCTCCAAATCTATTGACCTTGGAAAATGATTTATCAAAGTAATAAGAACCACCAATATCAATGAAAGTTGGGTTATCATTCAAGTCAAAATCTCTAAGAGAAGATTGTCTTCTCGATGTTGAAGAAGCGAAAAATCCTCATCACCAAGGCAATTAAAATCCAGCTTCATCATCTCTGCTTTTATAGAACTAACTTCAACATATGAATATCTAGAAGATACGCCAACATAAGTAGGTAAATGCTTTACCAATATAGGTTCCATGATCACATCAGCTTCACAGTCAGCAATGTTCAGATCAATCTCAATAAACTTAGAAGAATTTTGTTTTGAATCAGAATGTGCCTTTTCACCCAATAGAATTCTTCTGGAAGATTTCTGGTGAAAGGCACATGTAGCAACAAATCCTTATGGAGAGGGATAACAGACATCAATGGAGCTCCCTTAGAAGAAGCAACAATAAGAGTGAAAGCAGATACATTAACTGGGATATCAGGTTTTGCTTCATTAATTAAGGAATCAAGTTCATCAATATGAATATTCGCATTGATATCAAGATCACATTTCTCCCTATTAGACTTGCCAATTGATCCCTGGATAGAAGTATCTATATTTTGGTGATTCTATATCTCGTTCTGACTTCTACAAATCCGATCTCACACTCTGTGTAATCTCTGATGTTTCCTTGGTTGATGACTCATTGGCAGAATCATCTTCATTTTCAAATGACGAAGCATTCAAATCGACTTCTTTAATTGTAGTTTGATCTAGGTTTTCATCTTCTGAATCATGATTGCAATCACCCTCTCCTTCCATAGAGATACCCTCAAGATAACTTCAAAAGGGCTCTCTGTAGTTAGCAACTTACGTTCCATAGAAATAGAAACTTGTCTTTTAACCACAAGAGCATCATCTAAGATACTGAATTCTGACTTTTACCTTATTCCTTCATTGCATTTACCATTCACTAGTTTTTAATAAATTAGTGAAGGGGATAACATCATTTTTTCTTACCCTTTTTCATATTAGCCTAATAAGCAAACTCTTTTATATCACCATTAGGTCTAGCAGCTTCCATCTTATGATAAGAAGATTGAAAACCATTTGTCATTGATTATGACAACCCCATAAATGTCTTTAGTACCTTTAGCAACATGGCCAACTAATTTTTCCTCTTTTGTGATTGTTGAAATTTTGTCCATATTGCAATTAAGTTCATCTTTAGATTATAGATCGACAATCTATGGTACACAAGATTTTGTGACCTTAGAATCCATATTATATGACATAATTGGTCCTACAATAACCACTTGTGATGATTCAAAGATTGAGTGAGCAGAAGACAAGATATTATTGTGGTCATTTTTTTCTTTTGATTTCGATGGCATAGTGCCCCTTTCTTTTGTGCTATAAGCACCATCATCTAGTGATTTCTCACGCTTGCCATCAATGGCAACTTCCATACCAAAATGCAAGTGATACCAGATGCATATGCAGCTATAGTAGAAGACTCTTTGACAACCAATGAACACTCCTGATTGTAGTTCAATATGACAGATGGAATCTATGAATCCACCTTAACCAGTACTGTAGTAGAATTGATACGATTTGAAGAGGCTGCAGGTAGAAATCAATTTGAAGAAGAAATCATTTCAATTCTTCCCAGGATTAGGATGAGGGCTATCCAAGAATCTTGTGTCATCCCAAATGTTGAGATATCATGTTCACATCTTCTTTATCACAAGTTTCTTTATCTTCCTTATTGTACTAAAACATATCAATCATTTGTGTGTCCTCAATAGTCGTCACCCCTTCTCTTTAACAAGCACCATTTTTTAATAGATCATTATCACTATTGGTATGATATGTTTTAAGATTCCATTTATCACATAAAATTTAGCCCTATCTTTTATTGCAAGACATTTATGACCTAAAAGATGTTTAATAGTGATTGTTATTCTAGAAGAATTTGTAGTGTCAATAACAATTGGAAGCCTTTTAAATGATGTTAGTTCCTCCATAACATTGCCACCAATGTATTCGTTGAATTGTAGAGCCTTTTAAAGCCATTTATGAGTTCCTCATTCTTTGTAGTTGTTAATGTGTTAGCAACTGTTGGCCATTTTCTCAATGCATCCACAAACAACACTTGTATCAAGGTCTTTTAGATTTTGAATCACCAAAAGCAATTCTCATACACTAACAATGCTTGGATCTCAGTAAGTGTGAAGAAATCTTCAAGTGTCATTGTAGTGCTAACAATAAATGGGCTGGTAGAAACATCAACGAAGAAGTTTCATTTCTGAGCTCCTTTCCAGAATACTACATCACCACGATATAAGAATCTACAACAAAGACGAGAAACAAGTTAATCATTGATTAGCTTAGGTTCTTTCATTGATATCTCTTTAGCACTGCACAACATGAAGACTAATGTTGCTCTTCATATAATATTGAATATCGAATGCATTAAAAAAACATTTTTGAGTTGGTGACTATTCAGGCATTATGAGATATGAATCAAATTGGTTATGAAGAGTTGTCTGCACAAATTTAACCTAATCTATTGTTGGATGCACCAAGGAAAGTTTCCTTTAGAATGTCATACCAACACCTTCATTTATAAGCCTTTGATGCATTTAATATATTGATCTCGTTCTAAATCATTCCAAAATTTCATGCAGAAGAAAATACAACATATAAATTAGATAAAACCAAGTCATAAAGTTGTCTTTGAGTATAAGCTTATTCTAAGGTAAGTTACATACCCTTGTGTACATCTTAATAAGAAAATGCAGAACACACCCTCGAAGAGAATCCCAACACAACAAAAAAAATTATAACCAATCCAATAAGCCTAGTCCATCAATATTCATTTTTCTTCGAGTACTAATGGTAGAAGATGAGCCTGATTCAAATCACAGCAAGCCTATAACTTAACCTTTCAAGAAAAAACTACAGGGAAAAAAAGAAAGAGAAGAAATTCTACTTTCATGTTAACGAATATATAAATGATGATCTGCATTGTTAGAAGCTTAAATGTCAAAATGAGAAAATCATAAAAGTGATGATACTACAATTCAAAAATAATTTGTCATACTATTTGATTTCTTCTAAAAAATTATTTGAAATCATAATTCATAAAGGTCCCAATATTAATACTTTTCCTAGTTTAGAGATAGCATTGTTTTGCTTTTAAGGAATATATTACGAATATTCTTGAAACTCCTTCCAAAAGCTGTATATTTATTTTCACACAAAAAATGTCATGGATCCATTAATTATGTACAAATGTAAATTGCAAATAGCCCTTAAAACCTTTTATCATGTGACTAAATCCTTAAGTTCTCAAATTACTGTCTATATTTTTGTTTCTTATCCTAAAACTTTTCTAAATATAAGTAGGTGAAAACATGTCTTTAGGAGTTTGGTGAAATATACTAAAATTAAAAAGAATCTTAATTATACGATATTAAATAATGTTAGAGTTTTTGGCATAAAAATATAGTCTAATGAATGTCCCTAAAGAGATATCAAAACTATAATATGCAATGACACTAACTCAATGAGATGTCACATGTACAATTTCCTAAAAAGATGCCACTTGATACGATACTCAAGAACAATGCCTTGAGTGACTGAAATAATATATGATAATTAAGAGGCGCGAGATTAAAAAACGAGATCAGACAACAAAATATCCATCTCAAGATTATTAATGAATCAAACAATCAATATTATAAATCAATAGATTTAATCATAAATTTATCTTGTAATTAACAATGAAAGTTCACGAAGAACAAGGTGCAAAAGTTCCTCACAGCACAAGCAATTAAGCCAAAATTTTAATTCATTCAATTGTTCTTCAAATAATACAAATCAACAGTATTTATTGTTCCTAAATATTATACTTTCAGAGAGAATAAAACACTAACTTAGCCTACAAGTAAATGACACTTCTTTCCTAAAATAACAACTCAATTCCTATCAGGACTCCAAATAGAATATTTGACCAAAGATATTTTTCCCTAAAATAACAACTCAACTTCTATCAAGACCCTTAACAAAATATTTGGCCTTAATTACTTCTAAATTTATGAATTCAATAATTAATCTCATGTGTTGTTTGGGCCACATCATGGACTCTTCATGCAGTCTGATTTGTAGCACATTGAGAAGTTGGACTTGATCCAAAGTTTTCAACCCAAGTTGTAAATGATTCTCCATTAGAGACCTTATTTTGTTTTGCCCTCAATCTTGTAACTGGACCAGTTGTCAATCGTAAGAACTTTTGATCATCTTGAGCATCCTCGTCTTTGAAACCTCTGACAACACCATTATGATCATTACACAAAGTCTCTCCCTTGTGAGGTTTGAATTTGACAGTTGCCGAATTGATTGCATCTCCATATTTGACAACTTTCAAATTTATGTCATACCCAATTATGATAATTTCCAGAATCATATCATTCTCCTCCTCTTCAAAAGGATTCATCCTCGAATCTATGTATATCCAAATTGATGTCTTTGAAAGGTACCTCAAGGCACATGATCCTGTAACCACTTTTGGTTCCTATATAGAAACTTAAACATGAAAATAATGAAAGAAAGTTCAGACTCCCCCGGGTGAAAGATTTCTTTCCCATGACAACATAAAAGGAAGTTTAGGAATAAATCTCAAAATTTTGAGGATCTTCCTCTATGCGTTATGGTTTTGTTAACAAAACTATATTGTGTACTCCTTAAAAATAAAAATCCCACATGAATGTAATCATATGCGTCTAAACCAAGAAAATTGATTTGACTCGACGGGAATTCTTCTTTAAAAGATGCAACTGGATTCTCCCACGATAGAAAATAGTGATTACTCTAAATCAGAAAGTCTCCAATGAATATAAAGATAAATCTCCCATAAAACCAAGGGTGGTAAATTCATTGGAAACAATGACTAGCAATTTGTCCAATGACAATAATCCAACACACATGATATGAAGTACAGAATCATATAAAATTAATCTCCCAAAATGATCAATCTTGAAAGCTATCAAGCATAGACATCTTAAAACTCGATTGAGAACCTAAAGTTTTTTCAAAATCAAAAAATTCAATCATGACAGAGGTTGAAAATTGATCATTGAAATATCTAGAAGACATACATCTCAAAGTAGTTCTATAATCAACTTGATCTTCATAAGTTAGAATGTTAAATCTATCAAATAAAAACAATTTCTCAGTAGGATGTGGATGATAATCCAAGCAAATTGACCTCATACAATTCTCATCACAAAAGCCAAAAATCAAAATTAACCAATCAAAGACACATGATTAACAAGAATAATAGAAGAAACAACCAATTTAGAATTGGTAAATATGAGAAATTTATCGACCAAAGAGCTATTTAACATCTGTAAAAGAGCATTAGTAAATAATGAACTCAAATGTGTGCTCGAAGTCTCCAAAAGTGTTTCCTCTCGCTCAACAATCTTTAACACCTGCAAAGGGGATTAATAACCAAAGACAAGAGAAAATTAGTGTTAGTATTAAAATATCTGAGTTCTCTTCTTTTTCTCTCAACAGTCATCAAAGGTGGGCTTTCTAAACACTCAGGATATAATCCTCTCTCATCCTCACAACTCTCGTAACACTCAATATTTAAGTTTTTTTCACTAATGTTCTTAGAAGGTGGCATTTCTGAACTCTTAGAATTTTTGTGGCTCGTAATCTCATTTTTATTGGCATCAAAGCACTCATATTGTTTCTCTTCTTCACCATTATCACCCAATATTTGACTCACATTTTCACCACATTCAACAATTTCTTCTATTGTCATGGAAGAACTTACTCTCTCATCTTTTCTAGTCTCATTTGATTCTTCTTTTTTCAATCTAACTTTTTTCTCAAAATTATTATTATCATGATTAGTTAGATAACTCTTGAATTGAGAAAAAAATTTAGTAAGTTCATCTTCCACTTTATCTAATTTTTGCTTAAGTGTGAAGTCATCAATCTTGAGACTCTATCTTTGTTACTTTTTTGGTGGTTTCTTCTCTTTGGTGGAAACCGTTGCACAAGTTCTTCTTTCTCTCCATATTGTTCATATCGTCCATGCGTCGTCAAAGAATATTATCCTCTCTTGGAACAAAATAAGAGAACTAATGGAAGCCAGAACAAGATAAGAAGTAACTAAATCAAATCAATTTATGAATATGATTGCAAGATCAAAAGTGAATTCAAGATTGAATGTGGAATAGATTTTAGAAAGGATTTTCAAACAGAAAAAGGAAACTAAAAAGATTAAATTTCACAGCAGAAAAGTTCAAGGACTAACCAAACTTCAAATAAGACCAATATGTTTCATAATTTTTTTGGACTTTCCACCAACAAAATATGTTTCAACAAATTTTTTTCCCTCCCCTTTTCCTTTTTTATTTGAAGGCACTACATGGGCAAAACTTTTTTTTTTCTGAATTTTCCTTTTATTTCCACCTTTTTTATGTTTTTTTTGGATATTTTTTTCAGAAACTACAAAAATAACAGGTTAATTTTTTTTTCTGATCTTTTTCAAAAGCAAATTTTCTTTTTTTTTCAGATCATAGTTAAAGTACTCGAAGAAAAAAAAGATCAAAATGCAGTTGGTGGCATATGAATATGAAATATGTTGAAGACAAACAAAATAAAAAAAGATAATTAGAACCCATATCGAAAACGTGGCTCAGATACAATACTCAAGAATAATGCATTGAGTGATCGGAACAATATATGATAATAAAGAGGAACGAGATCCAAAAGTGAGATCAAGCAGTGGAATATCAACCTTAAGATTACCAATGAATCAAACAATCAATATTATAAATTAATAGATTTAATCACAATTTTACCTTGTAATTAACTACGGAAGTTCAAGAAGAATGCACAAGCAATTAAAAATTCATTCAATTATTCTTCAAATAATACAAATCAATAATATTTATTATTTCTTAAAGACTAGACTTTGAAGAGAATAAAATCCTAACTTAGCCTACAAGTGAAGGACACATCTTTTCTAGAATAACAACTCAATTTATATCAGGACTTTAACAGTTGACTAAAGATATTTCTTTCCTAAAATAACAACTCAACTTCTATGAAGACCCTTAACAAAATATTTGGCCTTAATTATTTATGAATTTTTGGATCCAATAATTAATCCCATGTATTGTTTGGGCCACATCATGGACTCTTCATGCAGTCTCATTTGTAGCACATTGGGAAGTTGAACTTGATCAAAGTCTTCAATCTAGATTGTAGATGTGATCCAAAGTCTTCAACCCAATTGTAGATGATTCTCTATTAGCAACCTGAATTTGTTTTGCCCTCAACCCTATAATTGGACCAGTTGTCAATCGCAAGGACTTTTGATCATCTTGAGCATCCTCGTCTTCAGAATCCCCGATAACACCATTATGATCATCACACAAAGTCTATCCCTTGTTAGGTTTGAATTTGGCAGTTGCCGAATTGATTTCATCTCCATATTTGGAAACTTCCAAATTTATGTCATATCCAATTATGACAATTTCCAGAATCATATCACCACTTCTACAAGGAAACAAATCCTTTTCAATGCTTATAGAGGTTCTTACAAAGCAGAAAAAAGAATTGCTTTGATTGACTTCGCTAACTAGCAAAGACATTCCCATCGCAACATCTTCTAATTAGATTAGTACTTGAAAATATCAAATATAAACTAAAAGGGTTTTCTAGACTAAAAACATAGGATGACTTGTATTCCTAGGTTAATATAGATAAGCATAAGCTCATACAATGATACCCACTACTAAAAGGATGCACAACTTATGTTTTCATTACTTCTAATTCTGATGCATATTTTTCCTATGCATATTATATTAAGTAAACTAAATAACAACTTAGGAAAGGAACGATATAGAACTTGAGAATCAAGACTGTATTTTTCATCTAAACCTATATAACTTCTGCTCGATTATTTGTATTAAGCACACATATGTTGTTGTTACACAAAAAAATGGTACAAAATTTGCTGCACAAAATCACTAAAAGTCACAAAAAGATATTTTTACTCCATTAATATCTTAGGGAAAAGTATTACTGCATAAATATAACATTGTCTAGGAATTGACATCTGCCAAACTAGAATTCCCTCGTACATGGTGAATGAATAACAAAGTAGGGAAATTTTGTTAATAAATATATCGAAATATACACAAATTCGAAACCTCAGACAACCCTAAAATTTCATATCTACAGAACAAATGAATAAAATCCAAAACTTAAATTAGCATATGAGCAATCCAAATAATCAAAATTTCTACAAGATCTAAATTCATATTGCCCACCTAAAACAAATTTCCAAATGAAACAAGATCTAAATCCATATTCCCGCATCACACAAGATTACAACCAGTCATAAAAAACATAATAGAGCAAGGAAAACAAAAAGGGGAGAAACCCCGACATCACCAAACACTGATGATTGCATAAACCAAAATAGGAATAATAAAAAAAGCCACCGAAAAGATCAAAATAAATCAACTTACAATTCAAGAACAAACCTCGCAACTGGGCACCTGCCGTGAGGGCGATCAGAGGAGAAGGAGGAGGTGTGATCAAGGGACAAACCCTAGAAGAAGACTTGAACGCTCTCGACATCTTTCTTTGCCCTTCGTTGTTCTCTTCTCTTCCTCTTCCTTTCTCTTATTTCCTTCTTCGCCTTCTCGTCCTCTGCTTCGTCGCTTTCAATTCTACTTTACTGAACCCTCTCTCGCTTTTCACCACTATGCGCCTTCTTTCACTTTGAATGCGGGGTCTTTGCTCTCTCCCCCCTCGCATAGTGTTATTGGCTTCTTTATTTTAATTTTGCATGAACCAAATTATTTTTTTTAAAAAAATACAAAAAAAAGAAAATACAAATTATTTTAACCTCATAATAATTCTTTCTAAAAGAATGTTTTCATATTGAAATTCTTTACATGGATAAGAGGACAAAATTAAAAAAAATGTTAAATAAAAAAGGTTTAACTTTTTTACGTGAATCATTTATCATTATTACTCTTAAGTAAACATATTACATTTAAAAGTAGATTTGATTGAAAATTACTAAGAGATAAATATTCTATAGAAAATGAAAATTCTAGAAATGAAACCACAACTTTATTATATATATATATATA